>OX940877.1:126274822-126449822 GCA_954870665.1 Stratiomys singularior
AATGGCAGAAAATTTGCTGATTCAAATAAAGTTCCACTAATTGCTGTTATATCCCATTAGATCAGAAGTTTGTTTGAAGCATCCGCGCCGATTGTTGCTACGATGATACTAAAATAACACTTGTTCAGGGGTTTTCTTATATATTTAAACGCCGATTTAAATTTACATGAGACTTTTCTAACCAAGTCATGAGGATATAATGTAAGTAAATATCTCCAAAAACGAGATACGAATACTCAATGTAGCAAGAAAGCGAGCTTTGAATAATAGAGAGCTTGAACAATAAATGACTAAGTGAGTGGAGAGATCATGATGGTCAGTTTTCTAAATTTAATTGTATATGAGAAAATTTCAATAGTAATGCAAGTCGTTTTGGATATCGATTTTAAGGGAATAGTGTAACTGTAATTGTAATTGCTTGGTTAAGTCGATTTGGATATAGATTTTAAGGGAATATTATTGCGCCCTGTATGTCCTATCTTCAATTAAAATCAAGGTCGAAAAAGCTGGTTTGCAGCTCTGTCAAGGAACCAGTATTAAGTATACGATATTGATGTATATTTTGAGGAAGACCTTTACCGCAAAATATCCACGTGATAAAAAAGTATGAAAAAATATGAGCGGGAAAAAATAACGTAAAAATTTATAAAGAAACGTAACTTGATTTTGCATACTTAAAAAGTACTATTTTGCGTTGAGCCTTTAAAAGTATGAATTGAAAAGGGCCATTTAGATTTAAGGAATGACTTTATTTCAATGGATGATTTGAATGTTATTTTGCCATATTAATTTATATTTTTTTTACCTTAATGGAGAGCTTTGTTTATTCAATATTAAAACAGTTTATCGTGAAGAAACCCAGCCCGAGGAGTGACTTTATCATAGTCTGTCAGGTTTCAACCAAGAATAATTGCTAAGCATACCAATATTCAAGGATCTTGCTAATTTATTTGTCACGACAGATAAAAATCTGAATTCTGTAACAAAATCATCACAGTCCACGGTGTAATAGAAAAATTATTTGGATACATTGGAGGGCTGTAATAAAATAATATTTAAATTTATGAAAGGTAAATAATAATGAAAAAATGATGAAGAAAGATTAATTTTTGGCTTGTTTAAAGGCTACTCCACTTAAATAAAGAAAACCAAGTGAAAACCGGCAAATTTATAACCTTATATATTCACATAAGATTGAAATTTTACGGTGTGAAAATAAAAAATTGCAAATATTTCGCAAAGCGTTAGTGCAGCACCTTGCTTTGAAACAAAGATATCTCAACAATACATATTCATACAGTCATCAAATTAACATTCAATCGTTTCATAAATTACAATCGTCTACCGTTCTCTTAACAATTTTGCAAAATCTTTGAACAATTTACTTACGCTCGTTAGTATTGTTATATTCATGTTTTCTTCTAATTCATCATTAATATTAAAAGTTGCCATTAATTAATGCTAATCAGATGATTAATATCATTTAATCTGTTGAAGCACCTTCTCTAACAGCATTTTTAATCATACACCAGACCATGTGTGTGTTGTGTGTATGCGGATTCTAGTACGGTAATCTGCTGTATGAGAATTAAGGATTGCAATCTGCTTACTCACATGTAAATAATCATTCCGTTCGTGATTTGGAACTCTTCGCTATGATAGCAATTATCATCGGATACATGGGTTTCACGATCCAATAAGTTAGTCATGTAGATTTGAATATCTTTGGCATCACACGTTCTTGGCACGCATATTCCCCAATGAACGGTCGTCTCATTTGTTCGCTGAAATGTTAAGATTTCGGTTACAAATGCGATTATGGTAATGAATTGTATCTTAAAAATAATCGGTTTGAAAGAAATCGTGAGGGATTTAGCCTATTCGGAAAATTTGTTCTGAAAAATCTAACGCTGTGAGTACCAAAAATTAAGTTTTTGACTATATTACCAAATTAAACAATAACGAATATCGGAAAGTTAAATTTCGGTAGAAAAGAAATTTTTAATTTAATGAAATTATTGTTAATCACGCATAATTTTATCGCACGCACGCACAATAATTTTAATCAAGCTTGGAACTGTTGTAAACAGTTCTGGTATCTTTTTTTTTCTTTGAAGAGTTGCAGTTATCTGCAAACTTCGATGCACTGTCTTTAACATGAAACTCAATATTTAATAAAGTTAAACAACATGTTAATGGCGTATTCCTTCAGTAACTCTCAATTCATGAGCTCTTGTCTAGCTCATATCTGGAGAATTCGGCAACCAGTAATAGTTCGGTATTATTCTGTTCTAAGAGAATTCCAAACCGTCCGTAGGATATTTTTATAGTTAAGTACCTAAATGCAAGCTACCATGCAACCTCTAGAGCTTGTATATTTCCGACCAATGAGAATTACTTGCCCTTACTCCAAGTACTTGGAAGCAGGAGTTGCGCAACACTCGATAGCATTCTATTGAATGAAGTGATTCGGGCGTTGGCCATCAATGGGCGGGGGGGGGGTGTGTCTAAGCTGCCTGATTAAGGGTACAACTGGAAGTAAAGTAACTGCAGGTTATGACAATCAAACAGATAGTTTACTTTTAGAAAGAAAAGTGGAAAGAGCTCAAGCTGGCTTCGAACACGCGTCCCTACCGCTCCTCATCAGATGCCAACTAACAGGCCGAGACGCATGGATTGGCAATATAATACAATATAAAGTGGTAACTGAGATTGGATAAAACGATCTACCAAGACTTCTGGAATAAATACTTTACTGCAAGAAATATGTTTACATACAAACAATAATACGCTATAAGACATATAATGAACAAAAATTATCTAAATGGAAGCACAGTCTCCTCGGATGTGTTGAAATCTGACAAGTTCCCTGCGAAATTTTTCACCACCGGTTCCATCAAAGCTGAGTATTTGGCTATCAATTAAAGGCACATAACCTAACGAACTCTAGAAGCAGAAGAATAGGGTTGAAAATATTGTTTCTGAGTCACACTATTACTTTCGACTGATGGTGTTTCCAATGCCTAGATTATTGCACAAAATTGTACTTAAACAACTCTGTGGTACTTGTGTTTCTCGCTCCACCATGTTTCACAGCGCCACGAAATATTGGGTATTAATTTTCTGCTCGAAATGGACTCCCGGAAAAATTCAATAACATTTTTGGTGGTTCCCATGGTGTTACGGATTTCAGGCAAACCATTGAAATCATTAATTACTAAATTCAGTTTGTGTGACGAACAATGTAAGAACAAAGCTTTGGTGTATACTTTTCGCAAGATCGCTTATACACCACCGTCTTTCCTAGCCATAGTCGACCAACCATCGAATCCCAATCCAACGCATAGTGCTAGGTCAACCCCTTCCCTTGCTTGAAAATCATCAATTGCCTGTGCAATACATTTTGCGTCAAGACTGTTTAGCTCCGCGAACCCAACGATTACTTCTTCAGCTGCAATGGTTTCTTCCCAAAAATATCGCAGACCAATGGATAATTTCTCTTTCCTAGATATGACAGCTGTCTCGTCTGCCTGTAAACGTCTGTTGATTTCACTTTGGCAAGAAGATCCGTCTTCAGCACATCGCCACAATTCTCAATTATTTGGTTTTGAATGTCAGCAGAACAATATCTTGCATTTTCCCCGTGCTCAATGTTTGACTTTAAAACCGCATCCCCTGAATCACTTCGGAGCATGAACAAATCCTGCAGTACTCCTTTTCCTTGATTTTTGGCTTGCAGCGCCAAGTCGTGAGTCCCACGAAATGTAATGCAAGAAATAATGGATGTTATAATTTTTCTGTTTTCTGAGATCCGATTCTGGGAAGTAATTATTGAGTTGCACATCCTCAGCCAAACATCGAATAAATCACCTAGCACTTTTGATCGCTGCTTTATGAATGTGAGTTTCTACATGCTTTTTGCGCTGCTCGTAAATGTCCTTGAATTTGAAAATGACAGCTCGGAATGAATTGACATTTGGCAGACATAAGGCACAATATTTACAAAAGGCTCCTTTCTGGCGGCAGGAATAAAAAAGCCATGGCAAGTACGTCTCCAACCACGAAAAGTTCAATTTTCGTTTCAAATCAACAGTGTCTTCTGCGAAGTTATAACTTTCAGGAGGCATCCAGCAATTTTCGAGTAACTCTTTCTTTGTTTCAGGGGATAAACGCGAGGCACAATCAATAAAATGACCAATACCATTCTCATTGCATTCATTTATCATAGAAACGCAGCATTGTTCCGACTCGGCTTGTATTCCCGTAACAAAGCCACAATTTTGCCTGACGATTTCTGAGCTCATCCCTTGGATGTCTTTACGTTGCTCGTCGGTGTTGCTTCCCCGTTTTTCGACCCTTTTCTTTTTAGATTTACTTGAAAACGGAAAATCGTGGATCGGAAGATCTTGGGCCTGTGTGCTGAATACTCACCGCAAAACTTTCTTATGTCCATTATGCAGGGAAAACGCTGCGATTGCCTGACGATACTCAAGGAAGTATAAGATAGAGAGAGACAGAGAACATAATGGAATTGTTGACTGGGCGCTGCTTTTCACTTGAACACTTCACTTTTGTTCATGCTTTTCCTCGAATTGTCGATATAAAATGCTAGAAGCGGTTGCGTTTACACGTACCAACACTCGACTTTATTTTGTGTCTGAATTCTTTCGAAATACGCTCGTGTCTTAAAATTGTTCCCGTAAACGGTCCCAAACCAAAATACTAATACGTCAATGGGTTTCCAGCATGTAGCTGCCTTCTGCCTTATGAAACGCATCGGCATACCACACCACCGCAGAAACAGTGTTGATAATTATTACGGAGGCGGCACTTCTCTCACTTCTAGTAGGAGAGGGTAGAAAGATCTTTTTAAAAAGAAAAGGTGCCATAGAATTCCTGTTTGAGCACACTCTCCTTAAAGAAAGAACTGGCGAATCCGGAAGTCTGGGAAAGCAATTTATCATCAATCTGCAGAAATATGCCACCCGGTCTAATTTTTAACCGTGTGACATATTTTGTGGCATGTGGGTTCGATCGGAACTGTTCACTGGCTGAAACAGAAGAAAGAGGGTTAACTATTACATTAACTTCTACCACCCTCCGGATGACTCCTTTTATTAAAAGTGCCAACTGGCGAGGAAAGAAAGGCCTAGCCGCATCTTATATGAAAAACAGTTCCAGGCCGGGTTCTCAGGGAGACAGAGAAGCTGTTTGTAGGGTAGTTTAACAGCTTTTTTGTTGCTGAAAGAGCCTCGCAAAGGATATAATTATTTTCGATTAATTTGATGCCCTGAAAGTGACAAAACTGACGCCGATAGAGCGAAGCTCTATTATGAGGTGTATGAAATACACTATAATATATTATATTATACGAGGGTGATTTAATAAGTATCTGTATTTGACGACAGAGGGCCTGAGGGAAGTTGGCATTATCATCGTGGGCTGTCATCTATCAAACGACGATAAAACAAATTTCAGACTGATTGATAGGTTGGTTTGGATTACGCGACCATTCGAGGAAGATGTGTTTCGTGATTTTCGCTAAGATGCAGTAAAGAAACGAGCAGTATCGGTAATTCGCTTTTTGTTTTTGGATGGAAAAAATGCGAGGAGATAAAAGCAAAGTTTGATGCTATTTAAAAGGACACGCCATCTTTGACTACAATTAAGTAATGATTAAAAGAATTTAAACGTAGCCAAATATCCGTTTTTAATGTTCAGTGATCAGGACGGCCGGCAGACGAGGTTACCGAGGAAATCATTTAAAAAGTCTACGGCATGATTCTCGCTCACAAAGTAGTAGAGGCTGTAGGTGTGTCGACCGGAACGGCAATAAATATTTTACATGGTAAGTTGGCGACGAAAAAATTATCGGCCCGATGGGTGCTCACGATGGACAACAAGAGGATGCAGCTGTTAACTTCGAAGCCGGGTTTGGAGCAATTTAAGCGAGATCCGAAGAAGTTTTTGCGACGCATTGTCACCTTTGATGAAACTTGGATTCATTATTACACCCCAGAAACTAACCAACAATCAAAACAAAGAATTTCTCTCGGTCAATCTGCTCCAAAGAAGACGAAGACGGTCCCGTCGGCCAGAAAGGTCATTTCGACAATTTTTGGGATGCGAACGGCGTCATCCTCATGAATTTTTTAGAAAAAGGAAGAATGACCACTGAACAATGATTTAGTGAGATATTGAATTCCTCCAACTAAAAATTCACGGAGAAACGGCAGCATTTATGAAAAAGGAATTTACATTTACGAATTGCTGCCGCACCCGCACTGTTCCTTAACATGAAGAAATGGCTCGCGGGAAAAAAATTTAGCTCAAACGAGGAAGTCATCGCCGAGACAAGGCGTATTTTGGAGAGTTCGAAAAATCGTTTTTTTTTTTTTGGAGGGGTTAAAGAATGGCCAGAAGGGGAGTGTATCTTTCTAAAAGGGGACTATGTTGAAAAATAAAAATCAATTTTTTGAAAAACTTGCGTAACTAACACTGGTTCTCATTGAACCACTCTCCCAGTGTATTTCACAATAAATATTTCACGTATTATGGATATGGCATATTCATACTTGGTTGTAATTTCGGTTTAAGATTTGCGAAAACGGTTCTTGGAAGTAAATCAGCAGCGACAAGCCTTTGCTTCGCTTTAATCGTGCACAAGTTTATAGCAACCTGGCTTCTATCTGTGAGGTTAAGGGTGCGTCCCTGGAAGAAAGCCAATCTCCTTTACTATGACTTACTTCTGAATAGAATGAAAACCAAGCACAAGTATAATGTAGACACTATGTGCGTCAGAAAGGATAACTAGAGATAGTTGACGCGGTCTCAAACACGAAGTTAGGTGGATTCAAGTTGAGCATCGCCAACAAATTCGGAGAAGGTTCTAGTTGTAAGTTCAACCTCAATAATTAACACATCAGTAGAATATTTGGACTTTGCAAGCAATCTGTCTAATTTATTTATATATATATATATGTATTTATTACCAATAATGTATTTATTATCAATCTGTCGAAATATTTTTCCAGTTTTATATTTAATCTCGAGTGATCGCTGGCAGTAGATAAAAGATTCTAATTTTGCTGAAGATTGATGTAGCTTGGCTCACTTTTTTATACATTATTTAAAAAATGTTTGAAAAAAGAACAAAAAAGACTCTGCGTAAATTTTGCTTTTGCACGACGCATTTTGCTGAGGTATTTTCAAGTTGCAACAATAAGGAACTCAAATATCCTCGTGTATTACGAGATACCACATGTACTACGAGAATATTATTGAAAAATTTTTTTCTAATAAAGCCTAAAATAAAGATGTCTTAATAATATTTGTTTAGTCATTAGGGACAGTTAAATTGATATACTTAAGATAACTGCGGATCTCTTATGATTCTATAAATAAAGTTTGGAATACCATCTCGTAGCCACGTAAAAGCGCTATAAGTCCGATGGGACATCACAAAGAAAGAGATATTTAGTCCATGTAGCAAATAAAGCGAACTTTACAAGATAGAGAGCTTTTAAATTGGTCGACTTAGGCGAGTTAAAGGGTCACAATGAGGGAAGACGCAGCCTTTTGTGCCTCAAAGTATGGGAGATTAATAATTTCCTGTGTAAAATTATATACGAGGCATTGTGCATGAATACAATAGTTAAGAATTCATTCATTCACCAATTCATCGAGAAAATTGGAGGCTCATACCGTCTGATTGGGATATTGCCCGTAGTGTTAACGCTTGTTAGTGGTTATGCTACGGTGAGATTGAGGTAGCTTGTGGAATATTTTTGATTTGTTAATCGAAGCAAACTGCATTGTTTCTTCCTTATTCTTTCAATTCATAAGTTGACCAATTATCTGCGTTAAAAAACCATGACAGGTTGTTATTTTGAGTACTAAAATTTTTCGGTATCCAGGCGTTCTATAGAAAGCGGTATGGAAATCACACTGTGAATTATTGATCTACAAGCTGATATTTTATGGAACTATGCGACTACTCAATGGTTTTTATGGATGACATGAGTCAGCTGACATTGTTGCATCGGAGATGTTAGGAGATTATTTCCTACAAAACAAATCAGGATATCATCAAAGTATATATACCAGAAACTGATATGGTTTGACAGTTAAGATTTAAAAGTAGGTTCCTCAATATTATCCTCAAGACGCTCTGCCATTAGTGGACGGAAAGGGGACCCATAGCTAGCCCTTTTCCTGTTTGTCAAATATGTTTTCAAATTGGAAAATACGTTTTGTAAGGCTGATTTTGTCAACGAGCTAATTTCTTTTTTTGAACAATCGGCTCCATATATCTCTGGGTCAAAAGATTCTTGGCTATATCAAGAAAATATAGCAAAAATTTGAAAACATACAGTGAGTCACAGCCAAAATCTCAAAACATCTAAATAATTAATCAAGTGCGTGTCACTCATGGAGGAAATGTAATATTTAATCATAAATTACTCATACGCAAATTATATAGTAAAAATCAATAAAATTAATCCTTTTCAATATAATTTGTTAAAAAATTAATGAAGAAATTAATGAACTCCTTTGAAAAACAAAATAGTACCTCACAGCCAAAATTGTAAACAAAAATACATACATACATTTTAGTGTTATTGACATCAATTAATATTTTGTGGTTATCCTTGATTTTCAATTACTGCTTACAGTCTGCGTTGCATAGATTTTACGAGGTACTCCGGGTACTTCCAGTGAATTTTACTCCATTCTTCCTGCCATGAATTTTTCTTCCATTTTTATGTGTTATTGAATTTGTTCGAATTTTTTGTTCCAGTAAATTCCAAACATGTTCGATAATGTTCAAATCTGGAGACTATGCGGGGATAACTTTTGGATAAATTTTGGGCAATTATACAGGAGCCATTCCTTGATAATATGGGTTGTATGTTTTGTTTCATTATCCGCTTAAATTTTGAAATCCTCCCGATATTCCCAATTTCTCTGCGCTAGCCTTCAATTTTTTTTTTTAATATAGACCCGTTTGTCAATCTTCGTAAATTCTAAGGCTCCAATGCCAGATACAGAGACAGGTCAGCAAACCATTACCGATCCACCACGATGTTTCACGGTTGGCCGTAAATTTTTGCATGCATGCTCCGTATTGGGCTCACGCCTTATTGTTACCTTACTATCCGATGTAAAAAGGTTAAACTTGCTTTCGTCAGTATAAATAACGTTCTTCCATTACTCAAAACCCTGTTTCAAATACTTTTTGGCAAAATCCGATCGCTTTTTTCTAATCTCTTTGCTAACCAAAGGTTTATTTCTTGCAATACGACCGTTTAAATATCTTTTTCGCAGGTCCCTTCTAACTGTTTCTGCAATGCAATTTTTTCCCAACTTATTCGACACTTCTGCAGTTAACTTTGGAGCACTTAAAAAAGGATTTTGCTTAACTTTTCTAACGATCCACCGTTCATCGCGAGAATCAAAAATTTTGTTATGGGCTGTTCTAGGGTTATTTGCCACTCTCAACCCACAAACAAAATTTATAATATAATGTACTGGACAGTGCTGATTGATATTTGATATTTATTTATTTATTTGATATTTGATATCTGATATTTTTTCCCGTTCCAGAAATTATTAATTAGCATTTCGCTCTTCAATGCTCGTTTCCTTCATTTTTGAACAAGATGCAGATATACACGCGGCAAAATTTAATACAATGACAAATAACTGTACACAATCTTCTAGTCGGCACTACAATGTGAACTTTTTGAATTCTCAGTATTCCACTGGACGCGAAACTTGGAAATCTTTTTTTTACGATTTTAGCTGTGAGGTATAGATTTCATTATTTTGCTATCGAGGTAACTGTTCAGTTTATACAACAATGTTTGTTGTTTAATTTTAGGGTGTAATCATTTAAAACATTATGAGTTTTATGCTGGAGAAATTAAAATTACGAAGAGAGTAATAAATGTTGACAAAAAGGATGTATTTGACTATTTGTATGGCATTTACGATTTCGGCTGTGAGTCACTGTATGTGTTACGTCAAACGAAATAAGGGGACAGCTATTTGTAATACTTTGTAGGCTCATTTTTGACGCAACCGGCAATTTTCAATGATATTAAAGGCATTGAAATAAATGCTTGCTTTGAAAAATTTTATTAATCGCTTTACGTTTCAAATGAACCAACTGGCATAATGGCCTTATTTTGTTTATGTATTTTTCCAAATCCATAGGATTTTAGGACTATCTAGTTCATATTTATCAGTCAAAATTCGCGGTTTTCTGAATAAATATGGTTTGTGGTTCTTTAGAACTTAGTCTCTTTGAGGGACGATTAAATTTTAATTTACGGACTATCTTCGGAAATAGGAATATCTCCTCCTCTATGAAACCGAAATTTTTTGGAAATTAAACAACTTGTTCAATAATGGCGGTGGAGTTGCTTTTATCAGCTTTCGTAATTTTCAAAAAGAAATTTTTAATGTGAGGGTAGTGCTTTATGGTTGGGATATTTGGGTTTCGTAAGGCATTTATCTCAAATTTTTTGTTTTCTCTTTTTTAAAATGGAACCTGATGGGTTAAAAGATGACTTGAGCCTCTGCAATGAGAAATTCCTTTACATTATTTCAGGTTGCTATTAGATAATACATTGAGCTTTGACCAGGGAGTTTGAAAAGCAGGAGCCGTAGAGTTTGCAGTTTTTTTAATAATAATTGAGCAAATTTTTTGCGAAAAATCTGCGTTTTTTTTGTCTGTGTAATCCATATCGTTGTGTTTTATGCCTTTTTCGTATAGAACACAGGAGAAAAAAAAGACTATGCATTAAAATTCAGAATTGAAAATCGATCAAAGAAAGACAAAGAAAATCGAGGAAAGACCCCTTTGAAAAGTCAAATAAGTCAAAAAGAATTGTTAATAAGTTGCCACTTTTCTGCAAGAAAAATTCTAATAAACAAATAACAACTAAAGTTTCCAAGATTATAATAATTATTAAGTCTTCAGCTAACGGAAAAATAAACAACTTTAAAGTTGGTTCGTAGCAGGTCACTTCTAGGCAATATATTCCGTACAAAAACGTAAAGTAGTTAACAATAGTAGTTACAATATATCCATTACAGTGATAATGCCCCAATAATTTCCCGCTTTTGTTGCTCCAGCGCAGTTGAGGCTCATTTGTATGCTCCCAGTGTTGCATTGCTGTTGTAACTTTAAGCATGCAATATTTGCTATTGCTCATGCTTCTCTTTCTTTATTGCATTTTCATTTACATTTGACCATTTATTTACCTTTAGCGAAATGTACCACAAAATTGCTCTTCAGCTATTTGCAAATGTTAACTATTAGGATGATCAGTTTTTTTATACCTACAGTACTTACTTGAACTTCGAGATTTTTTTTCAATGCAGAAAGTATCTAAATTTATTTTTCATGATTAAAAGTATTTTAAGGAATTCATTCTTGAATCTATTCTACTAGTCAAAACTCTTTACGCGAAATGCGCTGCCGAATAATGTCGAAGCATACGAGCATTCTACCTGTTATCTGAAAGGGTTAACAATTAAAATTAAATCTAATCACACTCTTGTATGTGTTTTTCCAGAAACAAAGCAAATTAAATTTCATACGTGATGTGAATTTCTTATTCGCAGGTTCGCGTGTAGGCGGTTCAAATGACTTTATATCTAGATTAAATAGATACATTTCGTTGAAGGTCAAGTGTGTTACTTACTTTTCCGTATTTATAATTTCACGCACATTCGTCGTTAGCCAAATTCAATCAGATTTGAGCAACCTCTTGTTAGAAAATGATGAGCAATGCAAAGCAAATCCCATAATTGAGTTATAAGACATGTTTTTCTGTTTTTTTACCACACACCTCTCAATGAAGGACACAAAGAAGGAAGGCGTCCATTTAGGATGGTACAACAGGGGAATTGGCTTTTATTGTCTCATTTTCAAAATCTCAATAAGAAACATTTACGAGGCGTGTTGATTTGGATTTAATCAGCTTACGATTTTGATACGTAGCTCGTAATATTTAATTAAGGGAATTTGTATGCTCTATAGCGACCACAATGGCCACCATGTTGCATGCACAGATGGTAATTTGCTGAACAATGTGTTTATTCAGATGCTTCTGAAATATTATAATGAACAGCAGAAGCTATTAAGAAGCATTTCTATTGGAGCAATATTATGCTTCAGGCTTCAGACTTAAAGACGGCATGCGGTAGGTGGATGCATAAAATTATCTGCTAAAAGGCCAATATTCTTTTTCCGTGGTAGTTATATAAGAATTTTTTTAAGATAATTCCAATTCAATGCATCTACTCGACTTGAAACTAATGGATTTCTTGTTAAATTGGTAACCTACGTATCTAGCGATTCATGCTCAGGATAGTAAACGTTTAGTTTAGTTTTTCAGTTTAATAATGCTGTATTGGCTTTGTCCTGTTTAAAGTTTCTAGCAATTGAATCCTTATAACTAGGCATCTGGTTACTAGGCAAAAGGTTAATTTTTTTAAAGGTATTCACCACATCGGTTCCATGTGGGAGCTCCGTAGAACACTATTGATTGAATGCTGATTTTAAGGTTTATTGCGGAGACTCATGGGCAACTTTGGATTGAATAATTGGCACAGAAACAGAACAGACTTGAATCCCATTAAACTTATATACTCAATGTAGTTTCTAAACGTTAGTTTTCCATCGAGTTTTAGGCCCACTTTTAGTTTAGGTCAGTTCTTCAGACCAAGGAATCATTTGGCCTAAGTTATTTATGGGTCTGTTAGCCAGCATGATCTACTTACGTTTCCTGCTCAATAATATTGCCATGGTTTTCTTTTTTAATTTTCTACCTGTAGAAGAATTGCTAGATTTTTTCCAACATTTACTCCAGGTTGGTGATGATCTGGTAAGGATTGTTGCCACCGGTGTAGAAACAAATGTTCTCCACAAAACAGCTAGTTGACATTTACGCTATGTCAGGCGTGTGTGTTTTAAAAAGTGTTGGACTCAGACATGCACCTTGTGGAACACCTGCAGCAGTGGTTATCCAAATGGATAATCATCCTCGAACTTTTGACTGGTCTGTTCTATCTTTCAGGAGGGATGAAATTAGTTTGTGATGAGTGAGTTACCAAGGGAAAGACTTTGAAAAATATTAAAAAAGTTCTGAGTTTGTGAAAGAATGACACTATACAAAGGTTCCTTCGGAGAGCTAGGTTTCATATTCAGACTTCTACTTTAGGGAAAATCAGGCATATTTTGAATCTGCTCAAATTGTAATCGAATATACATTTGATAAAGCAGTAGACTTGTAAGCACGCGAATAAAAGGCCTGCGGTAAGACGTCCACTCTAAAACAACAGTAGTGGAGCGAACTGTCATAAAAAGACATAGGCATACGATAAAAGATGTAAAATTAACCAAAGATTAAAGGTACAAGTAAGGGTTGTACGCCATAGAAGAAAAGCTGATATCCACCGAGAAAAGAACCCACTTATCCAACAAATCAGGCACTATTATGACTACCGAAGTTGATTTAGTTACGTCTTATGGCCGATCCAGTAACGCCAAGCATTGTAATATTGTAAAGATTTAAGGGAGTTGGATGTGGTCGGGCGCTCCTAGTCGACTTTCATCACTTCAATCTAACCTTTTTTCAAAAGTACTTATGATTTTTTAATTCTCTTTTTTTTTTGTTCGGGAGGCTATTTTGGACATTTCTATACATGGCTGATAAAGATATTCATACTAGAAAAGTTTTGGCATTGAAATAATCTGGTTCGAAAAAAGTAATATTTGCTATGTACCTTTTCTCGGCAGACATATGTTCGAATTTTTCCAATTAAATTTTTTTGTACATATTAGGGTATCATAAAGTTTCCCTCGTGCCATTTTTTTTATATTTGGTTTGTGACATTTCTTTGAAATTGTTCAAAAATTTTGACCATTTTTTTTAAACTTCACATTAACTTTTCTCGGATCTAAATCACTTTATCGGAAAAATGTCTCAAGCTGTTCTTCATTTGAATGTACTTGATTCTTGGGAAAAAATTAGACCGATCCGATCAGTAGATTTTTTTTAAAAAAAGGTTCATTAATTAGTGAAAAAGAAAAATTTTCTGAGAAAGCTGAAATTTCGAATGAATTCCTGTATACTTATGGTACTGATCGAACAAACTATCGATCTTTGGATCATTCAAATACAAATAGTATCGATCTTTTTTGCCTTCAAGGACTGTTATTTAAACCCATTTTACACGTAGTAATAATTTTATGCTCATCAGTTTTTCCAACTTTTCTCGTGTCCCATTATTATTGTGTGTTTTTTGTTTTGTTTTTTAAAATGCCCCGATCAACATTGAGGGTTTATAAAAAGAAAAAAGTGCGAAAAGGTGAAAAACCTATCTGTAGTCAGACTCGAGAGCGGATTGAAGACGTGTCTAGCGAAACTGGTGACCAAAACCTCTCTCGAACGTCTTCGGTTTCAACAACCTCTAGATCATCTTTTCGTTCGAAATTGGGTGGTCATATGACGGATTATCAACAATTTGATGAAGTCATATTCATTTGTTTATATCAGTATATACTTATTCATTGTGTAAAAGGCGAGTAAACTTGTACATCAGAATTTCTTTCAAATACGCTTGAGGTTGATCATATCGCTAACTTTAAAAAATTATTTGGCCCACTTCTACTTTTCAGAATTGCCTGGGCCTTGCTCTAAATGATCACAAAAGAGTTATACTTTCAGAAAAAAAAACATAAATCGATTTTTTAACCCGAAACCATGTCGGACCCTGTTTGATGACAAGCACCCTTGCTTCAAGCTATGAAAAATAAATAAATGTAAACGAGTTTTTGGTTAGTTGGTTAGGTCAAGTCCTTAACTTAACCCACAGAAATGTTGCAATACTCGCTAAGGATTGAAGTAATCTCCTGTCAATCGCTTAGGAGTGAGGTTCTCTGTGACCCTCACGAAACGTTCCATATGTTTTCAAAGAAAACATCATGTAACGACCACGGGAGCTGTTGTGCAATATCTAGATGAAATGGCTGTTGTGACCGTCACGAAACTTTCTTGGTGTCTTTCGCACGAAAACACTATGTGACGATCACAGAAATTTGCTAAATATGCTTTTGTGACATTCATGAAACTTTCTGTTTGTTCGCAAGAAGCACATACGACGATCACAAGAAGTCGTTTAATGTGCTCCCATGACCGTCACGAAACTTTCTATCTGTTTTCCAAAGAAAACATCATGAGACGACCACAGGAGCCTTTTGGATGGAAAAATGTTATGTCCGTTGTGAACGTCACAAAACTTTCTCGGTGTTTATCTTACGATAAACACTATTCGACGATCACTGGACCTCTATATTGTTCCAAACAGATCGCCCATTACATTTTCGCTGTATTGCGCGATCCGCTCGTAACGAGAGTCTTGAGCAGACTCCCCTTGTGTCAGACACTTCATGAGGTTTTAAACAAAAACCGAAGAGAGCAAAAGAAGCGACTTCAGCTGAGATTTTTAATAACAACAAAAAAAAAGGATGATGAGTTCAACATCTGGCAAAAGGGACTTCAGATTGACAAAAGGATGCGAGAAAAGCCAAACATTTCAGCAACAACCGATAAAATGTTTATATTTCACACATTAATGCAAACGAGCGGCTTGTGCACCTTCAAAGGTTTACAGAAAACAATGTAGATTGTTTTTGCGCGCACAAACTCGAACGAATGTGCTGTTTGGGTTATCTCAAAGGAAAAACATTAGTGTCTTGATCCTTAACTCATTAACGAGCAATAAATTGTGCACTTGTTTTACATTTTCTCAACCTTCATTCCTTAACGATGTAAAGAAAGTAAAAACTGTAGCAGTTGTTTATTTGACTGTTTATTCAACAGACCCCCCTTAAAATTTTTAGAGCAGAAATTTATAGAAGTTATTCCACTTTACTGATCACAACTCCTGTCAATTACCTAATAAATGGTAACACACTTGAAATAAACCCTTGAATCGGTCATACTTTGAATTTTTTAAACTTGATAAACTTAATATGAACTATTTTATAAGAAGAATGTACAGTAAAAATAATCGGCAGCTGAAGAAAACTTCGTGAAAAACAGTGAAAAAAAATATTTTATGTAAGAAAGACCACAAAACGCAAAATATAGGTGTCATAGATTTGGAAATATTTTTGAATGTGAAAAATCAATTATAAATACTGCGAAAAAAATAAAGAAAGAATTGACCTTTATTATAGATTTGGGAGCCAACCTAACCAAGAAACTCCACATTTGAGAAACGAACTTTGCCTTCGGTGTTCATGATTTTTGTTCAAAATAAATGCTTTTCATTGATCCAATGGTATATCGAAAACAAGTCTTCTTCATAACGAAACACTGATGACAATTTTTTTCCCCTTTCACCACTCTAACAATCTAGCCAGGTCCTGTTCTTCGCCAACTGATGCATTCGAGTTATTTGAGTTAGGGAAATCCTTCATTTCATTTAGCAGAGAAGCAAAAAGGTAGACGGATTACTAAGAGAGTTACCCTCTCATTTCTGCACCGATGATTAATGATGATTATTTTGGCTTTTAAATCTAAAATGTTACCCACCAAAACATCCAAAGAGAGCTCATTATTTCTCTATGGAAGATTCAAATAAAGCCTGAGCTATTAGACAAGCTATAAAACAAGCAATTAGCCAACTTCCTCACTCACTCCCCCATTTTATGTCCTCCTAGTGGTGAAAAAAACATTTGATGTCGGAGTTATCGTGTGACTGACTAACTAGTATCGCCATGCGCGCCATGGTCCTGGCTAACTGATGAGACTTGCAGTCCATCTTCTTAACATTTCTTGTCACTAATTTAGAACTCCTTCTTCTCTTCTATCCTTCAACAAAGTTACTTTCTCCGTATTTCAGTTTTCAAAATTTACATTTAAGCTTCTCCTTTTAAATTTATCAGATCCAGACTTCTCGACTTCTTAAGTTGTAATCATACAACTCGGAAGCATTCGATAATCCCTGAGTGCAACTAACAAGAGTAAGATTGGCCCGATCTCTTCTCCTAAAGTTCTGTGAATAATCATCTTCAAAACTTTCTATTGCATCTAGCATTTCCTATAGTGGTTGTTCATCATGTTATGCTCTACATATCTTTAGGCCATTAGGCACTCTAAACAAGTTTAAATTTCGATGAAAATTGTCAAATTTAATTATTGACAATAAAATACATGTTCAAAAATTGTTTTTCGACCGTGAAAAAATTGTTCGCAACATCATCGTTCCAAACTGAATCTCTTAAAAATTTTATACTTTAAGCTTAGATGGGATTGTAACACCTTCACTACTAATTTTTTGCCATAATTTTTATAAATTATCAGCGTTTCACTGTTTACTCGAGGTTTAGTTGCCGAAAAGCTGACAAAATACTTCGATACACATTAAGTCCATCTTCTTCAGGTTACATTATTTGGTGTGAATTAGGATCACAAGAAAACAGAACAAATTTTAGTCCCGCTTTCATACTTGATTACTATTTGAAAACTTTCATTCCTTTATAATTTATATTTTTTCGATTTGAGTCGGGTTTATGCTTTGGATAGACAACGTCGTTTGAACCCATTCCTAACGTCATAATGAAAAATATTGGTAAGTCTTAAAAGTATTGAGCCTTTTTTTTGTCATTTTTCGATTAAATTTAAGTACATATTGTCCATTATTATCTATGAATTTTTGCCATTTTTTGAGTAAAGCCATTAGTCCATCTGTGTAGAAGTTCTGTCGTTTATCGGCGAAAAACTTCGCCAGGTGATTTTCGCAGTCCCTTTTTGAAGTGAATTTATTTTCATTAAGGAAGTTTGAAGAGACTGAAACAAATGGATGTCTGATGTTGCAAGGTTTGGACTAAATGGTGAATGCATCAAAACATCCCAGCCAAGCTCTTTCAATTTTTACCGGGTCAGCACAGATGTGTGTGATCTGGCATCGTCATGATGGAGGACAACGCCTTTTCTATTGATCAAATCTGGACGGTTTTTTAAATTGATTGTTGTAATCCTGTTAATTGCTGACAGTACAGAGCCGAATTCAGTGTTTGGCCGGGTTCGAGCATCTCATGATAAACAATACCCTTCCGATCCTACCATACACACAGTACAACCTTATTTGGTATCATTCCTGGCTTTGAAGTCGTTTTTGATTCACCTTTTTTTGACCATGATCTTTTCCGAACGACATTCTCGTATCTTACCCATTTTTCATCGCCCGTAATGATTTGCTTCAAAAATGGCGCCATTTCGTTGCGATTTATTAGCATTTCGCAAATGGAAATTCGGTCGATCAAATTTTTTTGTGTTAATTCATGCGGCAACCAAACAGCGGGCTACTTCGTGTATCTAGCTTTACGCAAATCGTTCAAAATTGTTTGGTGATGGTTGTTAAGTCATTAGCAATGTCATGGTTTCGATCTTCTTCAATTTTTAGTAAGATTTCATCGGCTTTTTCAGTGATTGGTAGACCTGAGCAAGGTGCAGCTTTGACATCAAAATTTCCCGAACGAAAGCGAGCGAACCATCTCTTGGCTAAGGTTTTTGATAAAGTATCTTAACCGTAGGCACCACAAATTTTTCACGAGCCTGTGTTGCATTCTCAACTTGATCGTAGTGTATTGTAAAGTATAACGAATTTTTTCAGAAATTTCACTCATTTTTCAATGAATACAACTTTTGAAACGAATGATGAAATGCAAAACTGTGGAATGAAAATTGTAGACTGGAATGTCACCTTTCAAACGCATGTCAGTGTGACTCAGTCTGATGAGTTTTGCCAGATATATGACAACGAACACCATCTAGTGACAAAAAAGACTCAATGCTTTTTAGACTATCCAATATATGTAGAGCTAATTGATTAACTGAACTTTCTCAAATAGATCCTAAAATTAAATTGTTCAAAAATGTTCAACAAAAACCATGTGCGATCCAGTACCATCTGCGAGTGAATGTTGTATCATTCAAATGTCATTATGTGATTTGAAATTGAAAACGTTCTGAAATCCACGATAAAAGAAAAAAAATTTAGAAGAAGTTATGTTGATTAATTTAAATCAGTAGAGTTCATGACTTTATAAGATAGTAAATATAAAAAATAAGATCAAGCATTTGACATATGGAAAAAAAAAATTCACTTTTTGAGAAAAGTTCGCTATTTTGATAATATAGGAGATAAAATATTGAGTTTCTAGAATATGCTATTATATTTATACATTGATATTGATGGTATCCAAGGTCCACCAGCCATTTAGCTACTCCACAAGGCCAGCAGATGAAGAAAAGAAAGATGAAATAACAAAAAGAATCCTGTAAAGCACTAATATTGCAAATCAGTTGTGAGTAGTTATTTGTAGTAAATTTTTTCGATAATATTCTTTTCTTAAGCGTTGAACTAATTTATCTCAAAGCTACCCTTTTCTCCACGGTGAGAGCAAAAAATATGTCCATCCGATCAACGTGAATTAAGAACCAGTGAGAGTTTTGCAAAGAATTTCATCGGAGCCAAAGCCAAATTTTCATTTTACTTTGAGTTTTTTTTTTCATTGAAAAAGTCATGTTTTCATCATCTGTATTTCAAAAGCGCGCCATTTTGTCAAAAAAGTGTTTTTATATGTTTTGACTCATATGGACCAAAAATTAATTTTACTTTCAAAGATAAATCAGATTTGCATTTTCGAATCAACAACATCCCTCTGTTAAATTTTTTAAGGATGTTATTTTTATCAACCTTTTTTTAACGTTTAAAAGTTTCAAAGAAAATAAACCAAAAAGAATTTTGACTAAATTATTCAACGTGCATAGCTTGGTTTTTTTAAATTCATTTCACCTTTTAAAGAATCATGAAAAACCTTAAATTTACGCGCACTACACCACCATGTCCCCATATGTTACACAAAGGATATCTAAATAACATTTAATAAACGCAACTCTGGAGTAGAAATATATTTATAATTTGTCGAAATTACTTTTCAAATGATTAGTAGCGCCTAACTCAGTCAGGATGGCCATAGTCTCCTGAATATGTGCCTAGCTAACAGGATTTTTGCAGCAAATACAAAGAACAAAAGAAAGGATGTTAAAATTAAATCCGTAGCCGACGAAATGTGGCTTTAAATAGAACAGGGCACCTCTAGTAACAATCAGAAGTATATCTCATATTCTAGAGGTAGAATAAACAACAGTGGGTCCAGCTCATATCCCTGAGCAATCTAACCTTTGTGTTAAAGGATTCAATCAGCCGATTGCTTGTTTTTAGTTCTGATATTTTTGACGTTCAAATCATGTAGTTGTGTAGTACTGTATGTTCAAATCAAAACTTTGATCGATACAGACGAAAATTTCATGGATAACCAATTTGGACTCCCAAAACTTCTCCAGGATTTACTTTACCGTTAGCATTTATATGGTGGGTAATCTTTTAGCCCTAAAAGTCTTCCTGGTAGTCCCCAGTTTTAATATCCGTGTAGATGATAATCTATCGTTCTTAGAGGAAAGAGCTTTGGAATGTTCTGCAATCATTGCTAATTTAAAAATTGATTGTTTTACTATTTTTTTTTCTCGCATTGAAAGACTTACTAGAGGAATCAACAGTTTTTGATTTATCATAGTATAATTTTAGTTATGAGCATCAAAGAATGACCCATATTTTAAAATCGCTCTTTTTCAATCGCTCAATCGAAGGTGAATTAACGACGATCCCATATGTATTGTATGAAAATGAAAAATAATATGATCAAGACTCCCTGCATGAAGATGTTGAAATAATTTATCTAGTACACATGATTACATATCGTACAAAAAGCAATTATGTTCACTGTTATTAGGTTTTTCATTTTGATATTTAAATTTCTCGATATTGAACTTCAAGGACAATATGGTCCTTCAACGTGACGTTCATTGCATATTCAAGAAATTCATATAACTGGCAATCTCACAAAAATTGCATGTGAGCAAGATAATTACATTCCTATAATCACTCACCTGATATTTTCTTGATGCAATTGTCTTTACACTTAGCCCTGTAATGGTAACATCAGCTAAACAATATTTCGGCTGCACTTGCGTGTAATGTCGTTGTTGGTCATCATCGTTGGTTGCAATTGCTATTACCTCATTACCGCTGTTCACGCACTCATCAAAATTGCCAAATTGATAGACTGAACCACTTTCGATGCCAACAGGTGCTTTCACTGAAGAATCATACACTGGAAAACATGGAAATTATAATAAGATGTGAACGGAAAACACAAGAAGAAAAGTTACATGGTTGGCTGAAATAAAAAAAAACAAAAACTACGGGAATTTCAACAACTATAGACTATAAATTTTTGCTATGTTTCGTATGTCAACCATGTGATGTAATTCTGCGATTTTTTGCACAAAAACTCGTAAGAGCAATTATGATTAAATGTAATGCCAACTTCAGAAAATATTATTCCCATTGATGGAAGGCTAGTAAATATGTCAATCATTTGTTGAAAAGTAATTGAAAATGACTTTATGGTAAAAGCGAAAAGTCAACGTGATATAATTTGCCAAAAGGTCGTAAAGTGTTACATCATGAGAAAATCACCGTGCAAGACACTATATTATCAGTCAGAACGATAAATTGTTCCATGAATATAACAATTTTCAAAATCACTTTGAGTTACGCAATCACAGGCCGATTTTATTACCGAACGTGTGAATGAAAAAATTGTATGCATCCTTATTAGTTTCCTGGACAGGTTTAAAGTGAAATATGGCGAATGAAGTAAACACTTAAATATTAGAAAAAATTCATAACTCTGCAAAACCAAAACGCCAGATCGTCGTGGCTTCAATTGAATTAACACCCAACGAAAGTCAAACTTGGAATAGAGAATTAGTATTATTTAAAAACAATTAGAAACTATCAAATGCATGACATATGCATTGAAAAAATAATAATTTCCGCGAAAAATCTCTATTTCAAGTCATAAAACAGCCACAGTTTGGTTTGCATTTACCAAAGCTATAATAATATCAGCCTTGATCCCAATCAAATTCATTTACCAGCCGTTCATTTATTAAATTCTAACATTTTATTCTACTGCAAATTGTCTACAAATTAACATTAGATGAAGGATATCTTGTGAAACTCTAACGTTTCAAGATATTAAATGATTATACGTGCAAATTGTGTGCTCCAGAATACCTTGAACTCTAGTTTATTGCACTTAAAATTGAAGATTGTTGCGTCGGTAGATTACTGTTACTATTCTTAAGTAATTAAATGCATTTTACGCATAATTCTCAGAAACGAAAACTATTTCTTTTTCTCGTAAGTAGGTAAAAGTAAAGGCACATACGTGGTCAGGTACTTTACTTGTGCACCGTCATTGTATAAATTATATATGAACAAATATTATTGGCGGTTCACCGGTAAGACCTTAGTTTTGTGGCGTTCCCACATATTCAATTCAGAATAAAGTATAGCTAACGGCAAAGTCGCCTGTGTTACAAAAGATATTTACATAA
The DNA here is from genome assembly GCA_954870665.1 of Stratiomys singularior. NCBI lineage: Eukaryota > Metazoa > Arthropoda > Insecta > Diptera > Stratiomyidae > Stratiomys > Stratiomys singularior. The sequence goes on from OX940877.1 coordinate 126,297,379, forward strand.
TTGCATTAACGTCTTTGTACATGAGCTTGGATTAGAGGAAGTATAGATATTAAACTTGTTTTTGTATTTCCGCGGGTGATTAATTTTTCGAAGCCCAAAGTCTTTATTCACAAACAAACATATCGAGTTTGCTATCAACCCGGCATATGAAGAAAGCGCCAAGGTCAATAGCGAAACAACGAAGATAAATAGATCAAGTTCACATGATTATGAGAGAAATTTCAATCTCTAGTCTTAATTAGGTCATTATACTTGATTCACCTTTGATTATTGAAAATTCCAATGATTCAAACGAAAATTAACGTATATATAAATAAAAATTAACGTATATATAAATAATTATATATAAATAAAAAATTAACGTATTGAATAAAGTAAGTCAATATTGAAGAGTAAAACTTGAAAATTTTATTAAACTATCTTATTTCAATTTAGTTCCCTAGAATTAATAAATTATTCTAAGAATCAATTCAATTATCCCCTCCTTTTGGTTAGTGAAACGATATTTCCTAGTTATAACATCACAAACATAAGCTTGTTCATTGCAATGTTTTTATTTAAGGAACTTTGAATACGTGCTAGAAAATCAAAAGACTTAAGCGAGGAACTTTATTTCATTGAAGAGCTTTGACGTTCAATTCAAATATTTATGAGATTTGATTTTTGTTTGATCAAAGATTTTTGTTTTTATTATTTTCTCGTCTTTTCTCAAGCAAAACAGAGAATCGGCAAAAATCCATACAAAATTCATAAAAATTTTATTTGTTGTATGGAGGTTCGTCAGTGAAACACAATTCTCAAGTGTGTTTAAGTATGAAATTATTAAAGTTTAAGAGTTATTTAATGGAAACGATTTTGTAATTTTTAATAAGTCCTTATGTGCGCGATCGCGAATGGTGATTTCGCGAAATTTCGCAAGTGACGCTACTTTCGGCTTCATAAACCAAATAGAGAAAATGGGAACACCACGTTTTGATCAAACATTTTTTTATGATGGGAAAAACTTCTGAAACATCATTGCAATGCTTGCAAAAATTTTATCCCACCTCTGATCCTTCGAGAACAACAGATTTTAAGTGGATCAGAGACTCTAAAATAGGTCGTAACAGACAACAGATAACAGGTTGTCGCGGAAATCGTAAAACAAGTGCGTCGAATCATTTTGAATGGTCATAAAGTGAAGTTGCGCGAGTTAGGTGGGACCATAGGCATCTCAAAAAAACGGATAGGATACATTTTCCATGATATTTTGAAGATGAAAGAGCTATCTGCGCGATGGGTGCCACGTTGGCTGGCTGTTGACCTAAGTCAACAGTGCATTGATGATTCAACCGGCTTTTGCAGCACAATCGAGCTCACTCTTTTCTACTTTCGTAACGAGTCATGAAACATAGATCCATTACAATGCGCCCGTTTTTTGGGATGCCCCTGGCATAATCTTCATAGATTACCCACAGAAGAGAAGAAGAACTGAACGATAAAATGAAGAAAAATCAGCCACATATAGCGAGGGAAAAAGTCATGTATCATCACAATAACGCGCCGTCACACATGTCCTCGAAAGCCATGGACCGATGTGACTAATATCGATTCGAATCGTGAAAGAGATTCAGTTCGAATGACGAAGTTGTCGCGGAAACGGAGGTGTATTTCGAAGGCTTGAACGTTTTGTATTACGGAAAGGACATCTTGGAAAATCGCTAAACTAAGTGTGGCGCCCTCAAATGCAAATATGTTGAGGAATAAATATGACTTTTTCCACAAATCGCTCGATTTCATGAAAAATCCCTGAACTTTCTATTGGCCTGATATTCAGGAAATCATCTTATTGATGAAATTGTTAATAAGTGATAATTGCCGACGGACTGTGCTGGACGGGGGCTTCGTGATATCTGGAAATGAAGCCTTTCATAAAAAAGGGTACGACGTGTTTGCAGTTTTTGGGTTTATTTGGTATTTTATGAAAAAAAGTAGTCAATATACAGGGGAAACCCCTGGCGATCGGTGAGTTTACACATTAAAAATAGCTCATTACATAAGAAAGTGTTCATAGTTTATTTTTAATGTAAATTATGATACTGTCTATCTAATTATCTCTTCCAAATATTTTATAGAATGTCATTGACCATCAAACCAATTTTCAAGCACTTTACCAACCGGTGTATACCGTCGTGTACCTTTGGCGATGATATGAGGCAGCTCTTACACTATATAAGAAAATAAAAGTACTAAAGAAGGCAGTAAGTAGCTCCCAAAATGCGCATATGCACTTATAATGAAAAATTCAATACCTATATATCATTCGATCTATGGAAGATAGAAGCAACAGGGATATGCTAATTCGACTCAGAGGCTTAAAGTTTTTTTCTGTATTTCGAAAAGCTGATTTTCTGATCCCACTGAACCTATCGATACAATTTACTTTTCAAAACTAAAGGACATTCTTGGTGAAAATCACCACTTATCATATCAATCTCAACTAGGCGTTGAGATTGATATGATCGTTGTAAAACTAACAAATTATCCCAGCTCAAAGCAAAAACCTCTTACTAAATATCAGTAAAGAAGATGTGTCCTCTTTATTTTAAATATCCCGCGCTCTTTGAATATCGGTAATGAGGTGCTGATAATAGTACAGATGATAATCAAATTATATTGAAATGATAATCAGATGATAAGTAGATGATAAGTATGATAAGTAGATGATAAGTATGATAAGTAGAGCCATAGGTAGAACACGTCAAAAGCACATTGTTAAACGGTATGAAAATCTGCGAAAGTGTTCATAAATAATAAAAGTAAAGCAATTTGGAGTCGGCGTGGATAAAAGATCATTCAATGTCGTTTCTCTATTTTTTTAGGTAAGAAATTGTAAGTAGTGTAAATAAGTTGTCAAAATTAATAAAAAAAACTCAATTTTTTTTAAGGGAAACTGAGTGATGTTATGATTGACGTCTGACTAAACCTATAAAATTTGTCAATAGACATAAAATATCGATAATTAGGAGTAAAACAAAAGCAAGTCTAAAATGCTTTTTAATATAACAAAGAATTAAGTACAACCACCGGTTCCGCATTTGACTCGCACGACCAAGAATTCATTGCAATTGCAACTTGGTTTTCAGCAGCCTCAAACTTCCTCCTTTTAAGGAAGGCATTAAAAGCAAGGACCAATCTGCTGGTCTCTAAGCTTGTCATGAGACCCTATACATTAGCCATGCTTAGCAGTCTTCTTCACAGGAGCAAAAGATCTGCCCACTTTTGAAAAAAGGTCTGGAAAAAGTTATCATACGAAAAATACGATTGAAGTATGATTCTGTTTAGTAGATAGAAAACCAAGTTTATTATTGAATATTTTTATGTGATCTAGATAAGTTCAAAATGGGCAATATTGAACTGGGCAATCGATACTCGGAAAGAAAATCGAAAAAGTGCCTCTATTGGATTTTTACGCAAAAAATTTGATAGTGGTATTATTTCTTATGCTAAATGAGTAAAAAAAAGTGAAAAATTTCGAACTAAAAAAATTTTCCATTTGTTTTGGTTGAATAACACTAGACCACAAATTGTTAGCGCTGTTTGTGGCAGCACTATACCATAGTGAGGAAGTTGCACTTTCAAATGTCATTTTACAAACGGCGCCTCCTTACATCTTTCTGCTACAAAGTGGATATCCTTCAACTTTACAATGTTAACTAACTAACTACACAACAACAAACCTCTCTTCTACGCATAAGCAGAAGAGAGCGATCGTTCATATATCGTAATAATAAAATTGCAAGAACACTCTCGGACGCCTTGTTTCGAAAAGAGATATGGCCTTCTAGTGTCAATTTATTTTTATATTACGATGTTATTCGATTGAGAGTGATATTTTTGCTATAACATTTGAGAAAGTACAAATGAAATTCTTCTAATTCTGGTTGAATACCGTTAGATGGAGAGTTTCCTCTAAGTGTTCTCGCAATTTCGTGCTTAGTTTAGTCAACAGTCAAAAGTTAAATTCGCAAAGCAGAGTGTGGAGATCGGACTAGGGGGTACAGAATATAAGGCGTTAAACTCTTTGCTCGCACCCATACAGTCATGACTTTGTAAGTTTTTGTAAACTTTGTAAGGCATATCGAAACTGCTGATATTGTCCGACAAATTAGCGACATCGTTAATCAATCGCAAGTGATACTGGGAAAAAGTGCTAACCTCTAGCGTAAAGTACCCTTCGGAAAGTATATCATTAGAAAAGCGATCTGCATCCGCGGCAAGATGTGAGTTGTTTGTTATTTTATTTTATTTTAGTTTTATATTTCGCTTGTTGTCATCAGATAAACGCCAAATCGGCCGCACAATACCTGTGACTATTGGTTCAATAACATGTGAATTTGGCCTAGGCCAGTCACAAGCCCGCTTCTAAAATGCGTTGAATTCTTATCATTTCAGAAAAGTGCAGAAGATCGCACGTTTCTATAATGAAATTTGTGCAATGGATGGTCATCCTGCCGCTTAATGGCCGCTACCACATTGACTCTCGTGTGTCATAAGCAAACCACTGTTATAAGCAAAGGAAAGAGCTGTTGGTGGTATTGTTCATACAGCGCGAGTGAACAGCTTTAAACTCTCACATCGGTGCGGACTACCCATCAAATGATAGCAAATGCACTATACGGTAACCAGAAAAATGCGAGAACACTACTAGGCGGCCTCTGGCAGAAAGAGATAGTGAGAAGATTTCTGTTTGTGTTACCATTCGACCCAAATGTTTTGAGTTCGGTTCTCTTGTTAATATGAAAAAAATAAGCATGCAATCAAAATTCACCTTATTTTAGTGGTTCAATCCCATTAGATCAGCGGTTTGCACGAAGTGTTTTCCTTGGTTTGTCCGTTCACTTTTACAGAACTCTTCTGGGACAATTTGTTGTAAAATGAGAAAGACACTTATGGAATGAATGTTGAAAAACTTTCATAGAATAAAGCATAAACACACCGTTTACCAATAAGGACATTCTTTGGAGTCATCAAATTTTCAACAAATTGTCAACCCAATTTTTTCTAGCGAAATGATTCAAAAATAAGTTAAAATGATGTCTATAGAATCACCAAAATTTAGTAAACAAAAAAAAACAGAAAGACCACATCTAGACGACTATTAATATATGAGTGTCAATGGTAGAAGTGCAACAGATATGTTGAGGGTTTTAGGACGAAGGATGGGGACTATTTCAAACATCTATGTATAAAATTCCCGAAGAAGTCAGAAGCAAAGTTGAAAGAGGGCGTTTTCACTGGCCCCAACGTAAGAAAACTTTTATACGACACCCTCTTTGTGGAAAGTATGAATGAGAAGGAAAAAGAAGCTTAGGATGTATCGTTCAAGGAGCTCAAGTTTTTGGAAAATACTAAGGATCCTGACTACAAAACCACTGTTCAACGGATGCTAGCAGCATACTAAGCTCAAGGCTGCAACATGAGCTTGAAGGTCCTTTTTTTACACACCCACATAGACTGTTTTCCCGAAAACCTGGGAGCTTACAGTGAAGAACAAGGGAAGCCGTTTCACCAGGATGTTCGTGATACGGAGAGACGATGCCAACGAAGATGGGATGTCACTATGCTTGCAGACTATTGCTGGATGTTTAAGTAGGAAACCGAAGATCGGAAAAGGACTAGGCGAAGTATCAAGGAAAGAAAAGGTTGCATAAAAAACATGAACAAGTAAGATATTGTTAATATATATCTCCAAATAATTTTTCATTGGTTGTAAAAAAAATTTTATGTTTGATAATTTTGTATAAACGAGTGCTTTTACCAATTTTTTGTTTTTGGATTTGCAAGAAACCCTTATGTGATAGAATCAAATGGACATCACTTCTAAAATCAGCGCATTCTAAAACATATGTTTCAGATAAAAAAATATTTCATGAAGCTAACAAAAAAACATTTTTTTGCAGACCTGTGTTATTAATTGGTATTTGGCTATGCAAAACTGAAGTGAGTTTCTTAAACTTAGGGAAATGAAATACTAAATACCAAGTAAAACTTGTAAAGCAAATATTTATTTAAGCATTTCGTTACAGACGTTGGAAAACGATTGGTTTACTCTTGTAAGTAGGACTAGTACTGAGGTAAGTTTCTTTGGAATTTGATAAGTAAATAATAGGCTATATTAAAACAACTGTTAAATTTTTTTCAATAAAAATTTCATGTCAAACGCTTCTAATTATCAAATTGTTAGTACAACAATTAACAAAAATATATAAATTTTTAATGGCCATTCCTACTATGGCTATGGCAATTACTATTGGCACTTGGTACTAACTATAGTAATTATATAGTAGCTCAGATAATATATTTTATTAATGAAAGTGATTCGAATGCGAGGAGAGTTAAACTTATACTTAAAAGATTTTATGCCAACTTATATTTTTCAAAATAAGCATTTTTAATTACAAATGATAAACTGTAAATGCGTCTTATTCAAATTTTTTGGACTAAAAATTCAACTAATAAAATTATGAAAAAGGACATAATCAAATAGTCTTCAATAAAATATCAACCATTTACTAACCATCTATTTTCAAGAGAAACGAATTCATGACAAGTTACAAAACAATTTTTTTTTTCCTGATGACAACGTGTGTTTGAATATTGACGGACATAACGGCCGTCTACAGAAAAAAACCTTATTCCTGATTACTTTTTGTGTATGATATGAAAGAACCTGGTAGACAACCAGATTTTGAATGAGACCAGTGACAAAGTATGACGTACACTGCTAACTGCAGGAGTTGCCTAGGGATCCATACTAGAATCTGACCCTTAGAATACAGCGTAGGGTAACTTTTTCTGTTCTGGAATGCTATTAGATGTATTTCTTGTATTTGTTTCTTCGATGTATTAGATCCCAATCAACTAAGACCGCATTGAACTAGTTGTAGTCCGAGAAAGTCGTCATCCTTAGTCTACGGATCGGTTAAAAGTATAGAAAAGTACTAGATCAGAAACGTACTCACGTCATGCTTAATCTACTACTGAACGAGGCCTGATGTCGAAAACCACACGATATCTTATTATAGGTGTATCACGATGTTTCCAAAAAAAACCTTAACTCGTAGAGATTTCAGTACAGCAAAAAGTCTAAATTCACGGAAACAGCCTAAAGTGAAATGTCGGATGAACACAAACTCAGACCAACATTAACAAAGCATACAACTATTCAAATTAAGACCATACAGCTCATGATTCGTAATCAAAACAATGAATCGCTGATTATATTTCTCTTTCGACGTGAACATCGTAAAGCTGGGATTGAGCAGAAAAGTATCTTTTTCTTTTCCATTTTCTTAGGCAGAACCGAATTGACCATTCTGACTTAAATAATAAAAATGGATTAGGGTACAGATTCATGATAATTTTTGTGGGTTTCATCTTAGAATATGTAGTATGAGGGCGATCCAATTTCGTATTATCATCTTGAACTGCCATCTATCAAACAACGATACAACGAAATACAACGACTGATTGATGGGTTCGTTTGGATTTGGCAACAATTCGAGTAAGACGTGTTTCCTAATTATCACTAAGATGAAATAAAGCAGTATCATTCGGTAATTCTCTTTTTTTGGATGGAAGAAAAATACGAGGAGATAAAAGCAAAATTGAATGCTGTTTATGGGGACATTTTGCCATCTGTGACCACAGTTAGATTTTGATTGAACAAATTGAAATTTAGACGAAAAGCAGTTTTGATGAGGATCCACCAAGACGCCCAACACGTGGCAACCGAAGAAATCATTCAAAAAGTCTACGACAAGTTTCTCACTGAACGACAAACGAAAGTGGGCCGTAGGTGTGTTGACTGGAACGGCAATTAATATTTTGCATCATAAGTTGACGATGAAAAATTATCAGCCCGATGGGATCCACGATTGTTAACGGTGAACAACAATCGGATGCAGGTGTTAACTTCGAAGAAATGTTTGGAGCAATTTAAGAGAATTTCTAAGGATTTTTTGCGTCCAATTGTCACTAGATTCATCATGACACTCCAGGAACAAAGCATCAATCAAAACAATGGAATGAATCTGCTCCAAAGAAGGCGAAGACGGTCGCATAGTTTGGAATGGTCACGGCGACGATTTCTTGGAATGAAAACGGCGCCATCCTCATGTATCCACCCGATCTAGCTCCTTGCGACTTATTGTCAGTAATGGCTCGCGGGAGAAAAATTAAGCTCAAATGAGGGAGTCATCGACGAGACGGAAACATATTTTGGTGAGTTCATCAAATCTTATATTATTGAGAGGTTAAAAAATGGCAGGAACGTTAGAAGAAGTGTATGTTGCTAAAAGGGGACTATGTTGAAAAATAAAAAAACAATTTTTCAAAAAATGGTGTCTTCATTTCTTACACGGATACTTTTAGAACCGCCCTCGTTAATATCCAAATCAATGTTGTAGCTCCTGGTGACATGCGAAGATGGATTGCGCTGGAGTTTGTCAGATTCATACTTAATCTACTTCTCTGAAGAATTGAAACAGAACAAACAAAGCATATGTTACTCGGAAGCGCTTAGGAGCTAAGGAAAAGTCAAACGCTAGGACCGTCGTTCTACAAAGAAACCTATGTCCACATTATAGGAGTATGAATTATTGAAGACTTTACTCGTTACAACTGCTGTAATTTTATCATACTATCGAGCTAGTCCTGTGACGATCTATTTCTCATGTAATCAAATCACCAGAGATACTGGAAAATGGGGACGGTACCAGAAGGTTTTAAATGACCCATTTAGTACGAATTATTACCATTTAGTACTACTACTGTACTACTTCCCGGATCCAAGGGCGCTACAACAATCAACCTAGTATAAGTATAAAATTAAAGGACTGGCATGTCAACTATTATGTCAAGAGAATTTTTATTCAACATTTATTACTTGTAGTCGGAAGTTCTTTAAGGCCAGGGAATAGCACGTTAAAGTCGTTGTCAGGAAGATAGTGGGGTAGATCGCTCTTGCCTGCCTGAGGTTTTTGTTCCAAAATAAGTCATCCCACAAAAGCAATTTATTTACTTTTTGCGTATCTTCTCGGAAGGACAAGAAGAGTAACATGATCCTAGTGAAAGCATAATTCGAAATCCTTCTGCTATGCAAAGAGGTACGGAAAAACACATCCAATATGTTTCCTCTACAACGATATTGTAGCAAGGTATGATACGATTACTACTGAAAAGAGTGGCATCTGTCAGCACAATTACCATAATCTTACACATTTTTCGGCATAAATTCATTAATTACCTTACTTTACTAGTTTCCCAACTAATTTTTTGATGTCTCACTTCATTTAGCCTAGAACTTAACCTGGAATTTATTAGTTAGTTTGAATTATATGTAAACAACTGCCAGCATAGTTTCGCGCTAATTTATTAAGTATTATTGATCAACTTGAAACAGCATCAAATTTAATATTACCGTGAAACCTCTAATTACATAAACCTTTTAGTTAGACCGCATACTTCCATATTTTTCACTTAAAACAGGTTATTTTCCACATGTTTAACTTTCAAATTGTTCCCTTATGGCTATGTGACAACAAATTAAGGCGTTTACATGCCCTGGCGATTTGCTAAGCTAAACTGTTTACTACGAACTTGCTTATCATAAAGGCAAATATGTGTTTACAATTACATGATTAAACATTTCTTTTGGTTTAAATTTTCGAAGGCATATGCTCCTGATGCTATTTACAGTGGTTTACTATTTATGTAGTTGAAAGAATATTATTTGCCTTATTTGGTCAAGATACTTCTAAAGAGCATGACCAGAATTTTGCAGTCTATGTGAATTAGAATAATTAAAAACGAGTATAAAAAGATAGGTCCTTGGCAGATTGAATGCTTAATTCCCATTGAAATAAAGAATATTTGTCTGTTCGTCTATTCATGGAATTTGCTGCCTCTTGTTCCTACTTAATATTGCAGAAAGTTCCTAATTAATGCTGCAAATCTGTTTTGATTGCAGCTGCTTTCATTTTAATGTGAACGTGAGAAATAATTTTTTAAAACCAATAAATTATCAAATTTTAAAACAAAAAACAGCATAAGAATTCATGAGAGGCAAAAGAATAATAAAAGGAACTTAAGTAATTTTCATGAATTTTTGTAATTTAATCCTTATATAATATATATAAAGGACGTTTTTTTCATTTAAACAAGCTTAAAACATGTATAATGGATAACACAAACTCAAAATATCATATTCAAGATACATCTGTTCTAACCAATATGCATGAAACACAACATGTTACATTACTTCCATTGTTCATGGTATCAAATGATCAGCTTAAACGAAAGACTTAAGACAGTAACTTGATTTATGTACTCGAAATATCTGAGAAATTTCTTATGTTTACTAGCCCTAAATTCGCTAGCGAATTGTTTCGCTGAGCTTTGCTAATTGAATTGAGGTATATGGCACTACTAAAATGAAATGGAATACAAAATTTAGTGGAATATTATAGGATAAAATGAAAGTGGAATAGATAAACAACAAGTATAAAAAATTAAAAACTTAAAATGTTCGTTTATACTTTGCAAATATATGGGTGTTAAACGTATTGCATTTGATTTTCGCTACACGGCAACGTGAAATGCAAGACTTTCTTAGTTCTTCTTGAAAAAAATTAGAAAACTTTCCGACATAAAATATCAATGACTGGAGAACTACCGCATCTGTGCTTAACTTATTCCACGTTATACGAAACATATATCGGCTTGCGATAACATTTGAATGAAACGTAATTGGTATAAATTCCTGAACTTAGACTAATCCTGTTTTAACTCTGTTCTGTACTGAATTCTTAGAGTACATTGGGATAGAAGGAGTTGTCATCCCATGCAGAGCATCTTTGCTATTTCATGGTTAATTTAACAGACAATGAAATCCTTGGTAGACGGAGACTGTTTTTACTGTCTACTGAAATAGATACGCATAAGTTTGTGCTTAAGTTGTTTTTTTAGACTATTTTTCTTCAAAATACCGACTAATCACTTGTGCGATTGGCAACAATAAACCTGATCCCTATATTGGTTCATAACTATAATATAAAAAAACAATTACAACATTGATTGCCTGAAGCGAAATACTTCAGGTCACTAAAGAAAAAGGAACACAGAAACAATTTAAAACTTTTATCTAGCATTATAACATAAGTTGAGAGAAGCAAGACAATATCACTTCTTTGAAAATTTTTCGGTTCTGCACAAACGGTATGAGCTAGTGACTAAAACCATCAAATTAAAGTTCAAATAACTACTTAATTCCATTCATTTTGTACAAAAATTGGGAAAGACTTCGTAACAGACTTTTGATGTTTTAATCATCTTAATGTTGCCTAATATCTCAATTTCAAGAAACTATATTGTTCCAAAAGATAATTTTGTTGAGTAAATGATCCAGTAAAGTAAATTGTCCAGTAAAGTAAAACAAGTCCAGTGAATTGTATCCAACCGTGCCGCATATTTCGTGATAGTCTTCTTACATTGACATAATTTTCATCATATAGCCTGATATATTTGATGAAATAATTACAATATATTTCGAAGCATACTGGCTTGACGAATTAACTCTTCGGCCGTTGTCTATCGCCAGATACCATCACCAATTAAGTAAAACGACTATGCCATTGGATATTATAAAATGATTTGATTTGGAAAAATGACCACTCCGTATTTTTAAAAAATGACTAAATAATTTTTATACAGATTTCAACTACATCAAAGGAATACAGATCGTGCCACAGTGAAAAACTTAACATGACGTTCCTCTGTTTATTGTTTCATTGGCCCAATTATTAAACAAATTTACTTTTAAACTTACGCCTCCCGCAATATTACACCATGACACCAAAGAAACCATTCTTTGACCATATTTATATTACTTATTGAGAATAATGCCTTCTTTATAATACAGCTTTCGTCTTGGAAACTTCTGGCTGTGAATCCTTTATCACACAAAAACGCTTTAGTTGACTTTATCATGCATCTGATTAACAAACTTCTCAAGGACTCGGATGTCTAACTTACTTTGCTTTTCCTTTATCTCGTTGAACTATACATTCTTACTTTACTGACAATTCTCAATAGCTTCTGGATCCAAACGAAGAAAAAAGGCTTTATCTTTTGGCGGAGATCTAAAAAATCTTACCGTCAATGGTCTACTAACTACTCGATGAGCAAGTTCAATCCTAACATACCATCAACTATTGGTTTTTCTCCTTTTTTTCTAGCTTTGTCACTTATGGAAGACAGTAATTTCAGCCAAATAAGAATCCTGATAGCCCTTGGGATAAGATTTGCTTTTGTGAAGTACAACAGCTATAGATATTCTTTTTGTTCCTTGCCTTGGCCTTTTTTTGAACTACTTGGTTTTTGGATGTAATCCAAAAAGGAATCCCCCAACAGGTCAGTGCTACTACCTTATCATCATTATTCACGCAAAAATTCGACGTGAATAATGAAGCGACTCTCATTCGTTACGTTCAACTATGGGGTGTAAAATTTTACTCCTGCCGTTTTCTTGTAGATGGTTTGGAGACAAAATTCTCTAGGTTTGGAGACAGTTTTGCTTTTTAATTTTAATTTGTAAAAAAAAACTTGTAAAAAAAACTACATCTGGGGCTTTTTGATGGTTTTGATGGGCTTTTTGATGGTTTTTGGTGGTGGAAAGGGGAAAGCTTCTTAAGCTACTGAATTGAATACGTCAATTAGTGAAGGCTGGCATCAAAGTCAAGAGCAAGCAGTTCCAAAATGCCTTAAACATTTGCGAATGACCGAGAACGTATTATACCACGTACAAATGAACTAAAGCCAAGATATGGTAAATGCTCGGGACTTGAAACCTGAAGAGACTTCTAGACTTAATTGTCATTGGAGACGATAGTTTACAGTCAACTCTGAGTGAAGTAAATCATGAAAGTTTCCACGGTTATGCTTCCACTTCGACAACTCAACGAAATATTCATAGTACCAATATCGTGGTATTTATTTGGTAGGATCAGCTTAGCGTAGTATATTTTGAACTGGTCAAGTCTTTGACACAAATACAGGTACGCTATATCGAGCAGAAGTAACGTGTCTGAACCGAGAATTGAGAGAAAAACTAGTGCATAACAACAAGAGACATGATTAAGTAAGGTTGCAGCATGACAATGATCAACCTCACGTCATAAAAATGACCGAAAAGAAACTTGAAACATTTAAATTGGGAATTTAAGACGTTCGTGCCACAAACTTTAAAGGAAAAGCAAGCATATTTGTACACCGAATAGTAGTTGAGAGTAGTTTGAAAAACAACCTTTCAGTTTGTCAACCAGTTAAAATGTTCACGAAATTCAATGTTTATACTAAGAGATTAACATGATGAGAACATATTAACCAAGCGAGGGAATAAATCCCTCGGTAATCGAATCAATGTACATTCACATTTTCATTCTGAAAGTAAAATGCCATTCACTTTAAACAATTTAAATCTAGAAAGCGATTTGGACGCATCAAGGTACAAAATCTGGTCGACTACCCTTTCTAGTTTTTAGAAACACAAAACAGAGGAGACCAATTCACCGACAACGGAAGTCCATAAACTGACATCTTAACGTGTTTTGGATAACAAAATTAACAGAGTGGAGAATGGGCCACGCTTAATCAGATCAATTTCTTGCAAAGGTATCGCGAATGAGTATCGCGGATTTTACCAAATATTGTCGACACATGTGAAGAAACCTACTCTGAGTGACTTCTTGGGATTTCGTTTTATCGTATGTCATAACCAGGCTTTTATTTGTGAACAGCGTACATGCTGTTCCTAATTGGCTGTTTTTCCTTTCTATCCATACTTCATGAAACAATTTCGAATAACCATTTAATAAAATGCAGGCGTCGTGCAGGCAACTTTAAACTGGCAACACTTTTTGATGCTACATATCGTATCACAGCTGTCAGGCTTTTGTGGTTAGTTTGGTTTGCCGTTTGATAATAAATAGGTTGATGCCTGTGCAACGTCTGCAAGTGGTGCAAATTTATTTCGAAGAAAAACCGTTCTGTTCGAGAAACTCATTCAGTAAATTTTATGGTGGACATAATCATCCATCAGAAAAATTATTTAGATTGACCATGGATATTTTCCGCATCACTAATAATACGCATCCATTCAGACGTCATACAGTCGATGAAGACCCGACTGAGTCCATTCGACGTCGTGCCCAACAATTAAACCAGTGCCCATTCACATTATGAAAGGTTTTACGGAAAAATCTTGATTTGGAGGCCTATGAAAACCAACCCATGCAGGAATTCGAATCGAACGACCACCGGACACGCCCTGGATTCGGTATATTAGCCCCAAAACAAATTGAGTTTCTTAAGTTTCCTATTTAGATCGAGATTCATTTCTATCTGAATGGCTACGCCAATAAACGAAACTGAGCCATTGGGAGTTCTGAGTGCAGCCGGTAGTTCAAACGCTTTAAAATCTGGAGGAAGTCACTGTTTAGTGTGTTTGATGGACCGGTGGGATCATTGGCCCATATATCTTCAAAAATGCTGCTGGGAATAACATTACAGACAATTGTGACCGCTATAGAGCTATGATCAGTGAATTCCTCCTTTCGGACATGACTTGCAGTAATGCAGGGGTCCTCTGGTTTCAACCGGATGGTGCAAGATGCCATACAGCTCGTAAAAGCAGCATTTGATGAGGACATTATTTCTGGTTTTGAACTTTTAATTTGTAATCCGTATTTTATTTTATTTTTAAATTCTATACCTGTAAGGCCGGAGAGTTTGGATTATCTTGCAGTTGTTTCTGTCATCACAAACCGCATCTATCTCGTTCAAGAGCGTTTCAACCAGTTCCCCTTTTACTGTTTCCATCGACGCTTTAGTTGAGTTGATTTAGCTTGCATTTTTGTAGGATGATCCTGCTCCTGACATCATCCAGGTCATTACTCTCTTCACGTAGACCAATTATCTCTCTACACTTATCATAATTTTACGTTTCTTCTGAGTGTTGTGGCTTTGATTAGTTGTGTGCCCTTTTCCAATAAGAAAACTGATGATATTCAAAGTAGTTTTGAGGAGTAAATCATGTAAAAACTGGATGTCCATATTTACAAAATCAATGCTTATGTCATAATATGTACATTAGGGATATGCTGAAATCGATCGATATTAGGTTTAGTTGTGTAGCTGGTTCATTAAACTTTCCTTGCTTCTGTTTGTCGAATAGAAATTTCGCAATTGTGGAGAATGATGGGGGTTTCAATGGATTTGTTTCACAGTAAACTGCGCATAGAGTCAAATACATACTCAAGATAATTCATTGGGTGTCGATCACATTGACCGTCTTGTTTCAAAACACTGTATACTGTAATAAGTAAGATTTTCCATGAAAACAACCCCTAACAGTCTCCCTACCAATATCCACTAAGCATAGAAACGCAGTGTTTCATACTTAAATATCTATGGAAGCTGTTTGAGACCTGTTGCCTCGACCAACTAAAACAAAAGCCAGTAAAATTGAAACGGATTCTATGGCTCAAAACAAGAGGTAAAAAAGAACGAAGGCTGTAGATGCCCTGAAAACTTTAACTTGTTTACGAATCACTAGCCATCATGCAAAAAGCTTTAGATAGATCGAAATGCAGTGGCTAAGACAGACGTCAATGAAGCCTATACCACGTGCTTTCAATAAACATTAATAGAAAATATCTGTGTTTCAAATTATAGAAGGATCAACCCTCGAAACTATGAAAAAAACTTGGACTCCCAAACAGCTAGTAAACTTGCTGCTTATGATTGCTGCATCCATAAACCATGACATTTACAGCGTTTATATGTTCGTTTTTTTAGTACATTTGTTTTTTGTGGTAGTTATGGTGGTTGTGGTAAGAAACCATTAATACAGCTCAATAAACAAGATTTTTAAAAGTCTTTTTCAAGTTTTTAAAACCCCCTGATCGTTATTTACATACATGAAATATTTTTAGCAAACGAATTTACGAGTAATCATTTCTTCGTATTTGAGTCATGAGGCACAACTACATATAAATTAAATGTATTTCAAATAACTTTAAAATGCAACGTATGCATTATATATTATTGTCACAGAAGCAATAAAGTTAAATATCATCTGTTAAATATTCCAATCAGGAAGCGTTAAGATCACATTCAACCTGACGAATGGCTGATTTATAGGCATTTTAGCAACTCTTTAGTTCTAGAATACATTTCTGCGCGAAATTGAACATAATGCATATGAATATCAATATCTTATGTACTTATTGATTTCCATTCATAAACAATAACTGCTGTGATCTTGTAATCAAGTAAGAATTACCGAAGTAAGAACATTAGCTTAACCAGTATCTAAATCAGAGATACGAGAACTCCCTGTTTAACAAGAAACGATTGAGGAGTTTTTCCCAAATAAGTAATCATAAATGCATGATTTATTGAGCCTACTTATATACACATGTACAAACATCTATCCAACACCAGGAGACATGCAATTCGGAATCTAATTAAAGCAGATTTGTTAAAACTATCTTGCAAATAAGGCCTTGCAATTACTTTATAATAATCACCACATTAAGGAATTCAAATAGTATTTGCAAGATGAATGCAAGTCAAATTAAAATTATTATCGATTGAGATAATGGGAAATAAACTGCTATTTATGTTTTTAAAGACAATCAGTAAAGAATAAACGACAAAGAAATATTACGTATTGTGAATTCTTAATAGAAACCGGTAAGACATGCCTGATGAAATAAGTTTTATTTGAAATCAAAGAGCAAACACCTTTCGAGATGTTTCAAACAATATCAAGGAAAAATAAATAAATATGCTTTCTCAAAACATTCGCAATTTCTGTCAAATATACGTGTGAGTGCATTCCTATAAATTGAAACTGATCCTCTCAGTGTCAAAAATAAATAATTTCTTATAAATTTTTGGTTTAATATTTATTCTTAATAATTTTAAAAAAATATGATGATTCATTCCATGTAATTCGCTTGATGTAATAACCGTGCCTAGATCATTGTCATGCTGATTTGATAGTTTAGTCTCTTCTTTGAACTAATCTTTTAGGATCTTTAAAATAGATTCAATTCAAAAAATGCTTTGCGAATATCTAAGTATTTAGTCCTATTTTCAACTATGCAACCAATATTAATCTTTAGCACAATGCAAATTTGTTCATTATAAAATTAATTAAAGTCGAAGAAAGCTGGTTAAACATTATGAAATAGGACCAAAGTTATACGCTTTATCAACCAAGGCTTATAAATCCACGTCAAATCGTGCTTCCGAGGGAGTTCTGCGGTATATGAACGTAAACAGTAACTCAATGAGCAAACGTAAAATCATCCCACGGCACGTTGAGCTGAACAGGACGCATAACATTGAACCATTCCATGGTTTAAAAAAAAATGACGTTTACTTTTTAATCCACAAACCACATGTGCAAAAGCAAACATAAAAATTTGTCTCATCGTCAATTTTTTGAAAGCCACGGTTTCAACAAAGAATAAAAGATCGATTATTGGCTTCTATTATAATAATAATAATAATAATAATAATAATAATAATAATAATATTGGATTATTGTAGTTCTTCGAACTACAGATCATAGGTACAGGTGGTTTTTTTTTTTAGGTGGCACTCGATGTTAAATATGTATAACATGACAGACCGACATGTGTCAGGACGCGATTGAAATGTTGATTCAAAATATTTAACCATGGAATACTACCTACTCACAGAAAGAACGTGTACTACTTGTGTAAAGAACGAAACATCTCAGTTGCTCTTACGCAACGTGCGTATAGAGTTAAATATTGTAGTCAAATTATCTGAACACCAAAGCAAATTTGAAGTCTAGCAGCCAAATTCAATGCAAGTGGCTTTTTGTCAATATCAAGGCCTAAGCAAGAGTCCATGTTCATCAAAAGCCAATGATATCATATCTTTAGCGTTCAGCTGTTTACTTGTTCTTAAGCCACTTTTTGAAAATTCGAAAGATTAATTTGTGTTTTTTCCATACCAAATGCAACAAGTACGAAAGTTGGATCCTGAAGATAAGCCACATCGAATTCGATTCGACATTAATATGCAAAATCTGATATCTAAAGCCGTTTAACCATCACCCAAGAAGCAAATTTTCCGCTTCTGGAAGCATCAATGAAATAACTAAAGGAAAGCTTTAAAAAGACCGACATATCATCTGCAGGAACCAAGGGATGCAGTACAATGAAGAAATCTTCATAGCCTCAACAAGATAGGAAGATCGGAAGCATGTGATGGTTTTATTACAGTAAAAAGATCTAAGGATGTTTGCCGCGCTAAATACGATCGGAAAAATGTGATGGTTTTATATCGTATTATTTAATGAGAGGTGTAATATGGCGCGGAAACATATGTGCGAAATTTACATGAAGGATACACAAGGTATGTAACACTTAACCGGATGTCCAAGCTCCAACATACATTCTGAGTGAGGTACCATTCGCCATCACGTAAAAAAGTTCCAGATTTTCTAAGATCAGCTCCAAGGTGCGTGAGAAATGATACGAAAACTCAACTGTACAATCTTTTTCACTTACCAATATAGGTGAAAAAGGATCATGTTGCGCAGTAAAAGCTACAAAGATACCACTTATTGGTACAGTTTTATAAAAATAAAGATATTGTGTAAAAACAGAATCCGAGTGGTCAAACGAAGATTCAAGAAATGGGTCAAAAAAACTTGATAACGAACAGCCACTTTTAATGAGAAGGGAATAAAATATTGCTGCAAACCAGATTCGAGAAGAGTTCCAGGAAGCATATGATACTGAAATAAAAATACATAAAAAACAACAAAGATGATGTGTTGAAAACGATTCTCCAAACTACATTCGCAAATTACGCAAGATCGACAACTTCGCATTAAAGTTAGATCAAAATCGAGAGGAAGCACAACATCGACACTATTAACAATCACTTTGAGGAACATCGAAAGGAAAATATCAACGGAGATCATTACTATCACGGCCATATTTAAGCCAAAATCGTGACATAAAGAATTCCAGATACAAAGGAAGTCCTTTAAATTGTTAAATCTGAAATCAAAACAAAATCAAACTAGAAATCCTTAGACTAATACAAACGAAGATGTCCAACTGGGTGGATGTCCAACAGGCCAACAAAACCAGACTCTTGTGCAACCTTGATGCTAATACGATAATGACGGAAGATATTGCAAATTATACTTTATACTATTTGATGCGTTTTGACAATAAATGCATATATATTAAGTAAAAATACCAATAACACTTCAAACAAACTCCCAACTTAATAGTATTCGTGGAATCATATTTGAAGTAGTAAATTTCCTCTCATTTTGTGTGGAAAAAGAGGTAGACCCTCTCAAAGTTTTTGCGGAAAAAACACAATCCAAACATAAATATATTTGTGCTTTTTTTATCTCTGTTTGATAGAAGCCGCCTAAGAGTGATAGCGCTATGGTGAATACATCAGAAAAGATGTTATTATTCCCAAGCTCTTATTCCCAAAAGTTTCCACACATAGAACGAGAGATTTGTACAAATACTATCTTCTTTATACATAGTAATCACATACTCGATGTGGGAAGATACTCATTCATGATGGTGATAACAAACTGGAGAAGTCGTGCGTGATTTTTATTTTTATAAGAATTTCATTTCAACAGAAATATCTCTAAAACTTAAATATGTTTCTTTCGTTAAAACTAGCTTTGTACTAAGAAAACTGACCTCAAACTAAAACTCGGACTGTTGATAATATTTCAGTGTATTTTAGCAATATGAGAAATCTCAGGAATAAGCAGTACCTTACTCTTACTCTTAAATTTACATGAAAATTGCATGAAACATGAGAAGACAATCTAGACAAATGTCATTTAAAATTCCAGGAATAAACATGACTTAAAAGACGGAGTATCAGGTCGACTTGATTGGTAGAGTGGAGTACGACTCAAACTAAGTATACTAAGTAAGAAATACTTTCGGAAGCATAAATGAACTAAGTGAAATATATTACCATAGCGCGAAGTCCTATCTACAGTGAGGAAAATTAATAAAAAAGATTAATAATTAAGTTCAATCATTATTCGGAAGGAAATATAGGGTATACCCGTATAGGGAGAATTGATTTTACAGATAGAATCTCCCTGAAATAGCTAGAAAAAGATTAAATTTCCCAAAGAACATTTCTGAAGAACTTTCGTTTTTGAGAAATATCTAGAAATAAATGGGAAAAATATATGAATATAAACAGGATCCCAATTTGTTTATTTAACTTGAAGAAAAATGAATAACAGTTTATTTAACAATATAATCTCTTGTTTTCAAGATACTTCTACCAGCGCTTATGTTATTTTCAAAAGCGTTATTTTCACAAGGGCACATGCCCTTCTTACAGAAACAAATCGCTGCTGTCGCCAGCCAATTGTAAACATTGGCCTAACTACCCACATCGTTATGTAACTTCGCTTCTTGAAGGCTTCTTGGGGGGTGATCTGGGCTTTAAGGAGGTGTTAAAGTCTCTTGGAAGCTAGTTCCCCCAATGGTCAGGAATGTTGTTTAGAGACAAGCATTGTCCTTATGAAAAGTAATGAAGTTTCATTTTTTAACATCGGTAAATTACCTCGTCTTCTCAGATATGCAAGTCGCATTTCCCCTAGCCCTCAGGAAAAGTTATTTAGCATGGATAATATCGTCGTTGGTGAAACCCGTGCAACGTCCAAAGTCCAACGACCATGGCTCTTGTTTCCCACTTTGTCACAACTTTGTGCGAATTTTTTATACCATATAATCACGCTGGTTCGTGAAATCATCGCATTATTGAACTGTAGGATCAATCATTTCAAAATATTTTCTGGTTTTACAATTTCCGTAAGTTGAAACTAGTGATTACACAAACGAAAGTTTGGAAACTCCGTCAACATAATCTGCAATCAATAAAGACGATGTGAACGACCTTTTTATACCTGGTGAGTCGTCGTCATTCAATCATCATCATCATCGTCATTCAATTTATCATCTATCAAAACAAATTAGGTATTTTTACGGAGCCCCATTAACTGGTGGACCGTTATTTTTTTAAGAATTAAAATAAATATTATTAATAAGTTTCAAAATAATTTTAAATCTGTAAAGGTTATTCATTTAAAACACATTTAAAACAAATCACCAAATTTTCCTATTGATGTTCCTTCCTCAATTTTTGGATTGAAAATTTCACAAGTTCATCACAAGTTAGTATGTCGAACGACGACGTTTACCGCGACGCTCTGGCCACCGCGGGCATAGGAAGTGGTGACGGTACGCCAAACCCATCAGCGGATGAGAATGCGCGACATAATATTAACGCGGTTTCTATTAAACCTTGTCCTTTCTGGAAACAATTTCCGGAGGAATGGTTTCTTCAGTTCGAAGCGTAATTGCAACGTGCCGGGATAACTACTGAACAAACTAAGTTCAGTCATTTATTAACTGCATTAGATCAAGACATTTTCAGACTTCTTAGCGATCTTATTACATCCCCTCCCCTTTCTAATCCATATAGTAGTTTTAAAAGAGCTCTAATTGGTAGACTCTCTATATCTGAGAGCGAAAAAATGAAGCAAGTTTTAACGGAACTTTCATTAGGTGATAATCAACCTTCACAGTTGTTACGCGATATGCGTACTAAGAATGAAGGAAGGTTGAACGATTCGATTATTAGAACTCTATGGCTGCAAAGACTGCCTCATCATATGCAAGCAATTTTAGCATGTTATACTGGTTCATTAGACGAAATGACAACTTGCGCTGATCGAATTAATGAAATTCCAAGCGCAAGTTCCGTCTATTCTATGTCTTCAGCTCATACGTCATCTTCAAACATGAATAATCCCGCTTCAATGTACGCTAGCAACCATTCAAATACGGACTTAGTTAACGAACTGTCTCAACTAGTGACCAAATTGTCTATCGAAGTTCAGTCACTTAAATCTGAAATTCGAAACATTAATAGATCCAGAAGCTCTAGCAGAAATAATAGATATAATAAGCATTTTAACAACAGGAATTCCTCAAAATATAGAGAAATAGAAATTTGTTTTTATCATAAAAGATACGGCACTAAAGCTTATAAGTGTATTAAACCATGCAAATTTGCAGACGAACAATCTTTAAACTAATGGGCATACCCATGCAGACGATCGTGGGTAAAGGCAGCTGAAATAGTCGTCTAGACATTTTCGATCCCCTGTCTAAATTAACGTTTTTAATTGACACAGGCTCAGAAGTCTCGGTTATTCCTACCAAAAATAAATTAGCCACTCAAGACTGTAATTTTTATCTTACAGCAGCTAATGCCACCAAAATTAAAACTTACGGGTTTAAGGCATTAGTACTTGGTTTCAATTTAAGACGCAATTTTCAATGGAATTTTATTGTTGCCGACGTAGTCAATCCAATTATTGGTGCAGATTTCCTCAAACATTATGGTTTAATTATAGATATTAAAGGAAAACTTTTAATAGATCCACTATCTAAAATTTCTTGTAAAGCAAGAATTTCAAACTCCAATTCCGAATCTTTGGCCATTTTAATTAACTCAATCAATAATTCTAAATTAGATCTTTTATTGAAAATTTATAAAAACATTATCGTTGATGATGGTTCTTTGAAACCAATTAAACACTCGGTCACTCATCAAATTATAACTACAGGTCATCCATATTTCATCAAAAGTCAGACGTCTAAGTGGTGATACGTTATCAGATGTCAAAAAAGACTTTGATAAAATGCTTGCTCTTGGCATATGTCGTCCTTCAAAAAGTCCATGGTCCTCTCCTCTTCGTCTGGTTAAGAAAAAAAATGGTGAATGGAGACCATGTGGTGATTACAGACGTTTAAACTGTATAACAGTCCCAGATAACTATCCGCTCCCACACATTCAGGATTTCGCAAATAATTTATTTGGTTGTCGTGTATTTTCAACTTTAGATTTGGTTAAAGCTTATCATCAAATTCCAGTTGATCCATCTGACATTGAAAAAACTGCAATATGTACTCCATTTGGCCTTTTTGAGTTCACAAGAATGACGTTTGGATTGTGCAATGCTGCGCAGACCTTCCAAAGGTTTATTCACTCAATCGTTAGAGATCTTCCTTTTTGTTTCGTCTACTTAGACGATATTTTAGTAGCATCAAAAGATGATCACGAACATCTAAGTCATTTAGAGTTACTTTTCAATAAATTGAGTGAATATGGTCTCATAATCAACTTGGAGAAGTGTTCATTCCTGAAAGAGGAAATAAAGTTTTTAGGACACTGGATTAGTAAGGAAGGAATCAAGCCATGTCCGGATCGAGTAAAATTAATTCAACATTTTAAAAAACCCGAAACCATTAAACAATTAAGACGATATTTAGGAATGATTAATTTCTATCGACGCTTCATTCCAAACGCTGCTGAAATACATCGTTATTTAAATAAATTTCTCGTTGGAAGCAAAAAAGATGGTAACAAAAAAATAAACTGGGATAGTGTTGCGGAAGATGCGTTTGAACAATCTAAACAACAGTTGTCCCAATCAACACTGCTTCATTTTCCTTCTGGAAATGCTCAATTATCTCTTGCAATAGATGCATCCAACTTTGCCATTGGAGATGTTGTTCAACAGCAGTTCGAATGGTCATGGCAACCTCTTGGTTTTTTCTCAACCAAATTGTCACCCTCACAAGCGCGCTACAGCACCTATGATAGAGAACTTTTGGCAGTCTACTACTCTATTAAGCATTTCAGACACCTACTAGAGGGTCGTCCATTTGTTATTTTTACCGACCACAAACCTCTAGTTTATGCTTTTCAACAAAATCCGGAGAAAGCTTCTCCCATACAAACAAGGCATCTTAATTACATCGCGCAATTCTCTACTAATATACGTCATATTTCAGGATCTAACAATTTGGTTGCAGATACCGTATCGCGGATAGAAGTGATCAATTTACCTCCTTCTATTGATTTTGAAGAAATTGCGCGAGCACAACAAAACGACCCAGAATTAATTTCTTTGACAAATAACCCGTCATTTTGCTTTAAGAAAATTAAAATTGCCGATAAGAATGTTGAAATTTTTTGTGACACTAAACAAAATTCAAATAGACCTTTTATACCTCATCAATTCAGGCAACAGGTCTTTGAAAAAATTCACAATCTTCATCATCCAGGCATTAAAGCCTCTACTAAGTTACTCACCAGCAAATTTATATGGAGTAAAATGAAAGCCGACATTAAAAATAGAGTAAAAGCGTGTTTAAATTGTCAGAGATCAAAAATCACAAGACACGTTTCTTCACCTCTTTCAAATTTTGAGCTTCCTTCCGAACGTTTTGAAACTGTTCATTTGGATATTATTGGTCCACTTACTCCATGTGATAGTTATAAATATTGTCTGACCATTATTGATCGCATGTCGAAATGGACGGAAGCCATTCCTATGATAGATTCTACTACACAGTCAGTGGCACATGCCTTCATAAATAATTGGGTAGCCCGATTCGGCATCCCAAAGACAATTATCACAGACCAAGGAGCTCAGTTCGAATCAAAACTCTTCAAGGAATTAGCAACCCGACTGGGGTTTAAACGTAAAAGATCTTCTCCTTATCATCCCCAAACAAACGGTCTGCTTGAAAGATGGCACAGAACACTTAAAGAACCTCTACTCTGTCAGGAATCACATTCCTGGTATGAAGCATTACCTTTCGTTCTTCTAGGACTCCGAACTACGCTCTCTGACCAAAATGAATTCTCACCAGCAATGATGTTATATGGCGAAAACATTCGCGTGCCGGGAGAATTCCTCAACGAATCAAAATCTACCATAACGTCAGGGCATGAGTTAGTTAGGAAACTGCAACATTTCATTAACCATATGAAACCTGTAGAACCCTCCAACAACTCAAAACATAAAGTGTTTATATTCAAAGATCTCAAGACATGTTCTCATGTTTTTCTTAGAAAAGCACCAATTCAAAATTCTCTCTCTCAACCATATAGCGGTCCTTACCAAGTAGTTCACCGCACTGACAAAATTTTTACAGTAAACGTAAGGATTATATTAATTAAGGTATCTGTAGACAGAATCAAACCTGCTTTTGTTATCAATTTAACATCATAACTAAATAAATTTTCTGCAGTTAATAATAATAATTCAAACAAAAATCGACGCGTGAGATTCGAGCTGTAGAGACCAAGTCTTTTTACGCAGTCTAATGACTTGCTGGTGGGGGAGTGTATGGTGCCCGTTTTGAAATGCGCGATTTGGTACAGAGCATTAATTTCGAAAACACTTTTAGGTCAGATTTTGAAAGGAGCATTAATATTGAAAGTAACTTATCGTTATTAAAAACTTTAAAGGAGTAACCTATTTCAAAAATAGTTTTTAATGTGAATTAAAAATGATTTATAAAAGTTAGTATGAATTTAAAGCTCGATGATTGTAATACTTAAAATTCAAATTAAAATTAGATTGTTATACTTAAACTAAAAATTAAAATAGAGAAATTTGTAAATACCAAATAAAAAAATACCTAAAGACATACAGAAATAACTACGATTAGAAACAATTGCCAAAACATACGCAACAGAGTTCTTAATCATTTCATAAACTAATTTTACCTTTTATAACCTGCAATTCCTGACAAATCAAACCTGGCAAACGTGCAAATCTTTCGAGCAAATAATAAAAAATACATATCACCAAGCCTACTGAGCGCTAAATCGAGACATTTATAGTTGTAAATTATAGTCAGCTATAAGTGAAGCAAAAGTGGAAAAGCTATCTAGGAAGTAACCTTTCATTTACTAGCCAAAAGTCTACATATTCAATTCACCATTGCAGGATGCACTTAATTCTAAAAATTATTAATGCTGTCAAAGCTAGTACAACCAAAACCAAACCAAAAAAAAACCGAAAGAAGTATTCTAAACTGTTCCTACTTTTCTCTGCAAGTTGTTTTGTCCTTAGGTAGAGAGTTCAGCTCCGCTTGTCTTGCAATTGTTCCTGCCAATACAATTGGTGTACATCTCTTTCATGAGGGCTTCAACAATTTCCTTATTTCTCGTTACTATCGGCACGTTACTACCTTAGTTATGTCAATTTAGTTGGGACTTTAGTAGGATGATCGTGCTCTTTGAATTCCGAAGTGAAACCCACGCGCATTAGAAAGATCGATTTGAATGAAAGAATCACCCGAAAAATATCATGAAATACCCGCGAAAAAGATTAAATTTTCCAAAAAAAAAAAATTGGATGGGACTTTTGTTCTTGAGAACTATCTAGCTAGCAAAAACGGCTTGAAAAAGTGGTTGTCATACAAATGAGGAAGGATAGGCCCATCTGACAACATTGAGCAAAATATAAATGGGACCATATTTTTTTTTGTTTTAGAAAGACACTTCTACTAGCGCTCATGTTATTTTCATATGCCCTTCTTATAGAAACAAATCCGTCCTGTACCCACCCAATTGTGAACAACGCTTAAAACTGAACGCTCTTGTCGTTATATAACTTGACTTCCTGAAGGTTTGTTGAAAGGAACAAACAAGTGAAAGTCGAGAGATGACAAATTTGTGCCATAAGAAGAGGTTTTAAGTCTGATCAAAGCTGGTTCTCGCTATGGTCCGAACTGCTGTTTAGGGAAAAGCATTGTTCCTATGACAAGTGATGAAGTTTTATTTTGCAAATCGGTACATCCATCGTTTTCTTACAAATGCAAGTCTCACTCCCTAATAAATGTGGAATCTATAGATCGCGTTGATTTTTCAATGATATGCAAAAAATCAAGATGCAAAGAGCCACGCGGGTCAAAAAACAGAAAATTGTTTGTACGTTTCATCGCAGATAATATGTTGCATGGGACAAAAGTTTCTCTCTCTCACTGTTTCTCTCTCTCTTTCTGTCTTCCTCTCTTTCTCTCTATCTCTCTTCTCTAAAAGCAGAATTAATTTGTAGGTTCAACTTCCCAGCTGTAGAGTTTAAATTTGTCTTCAGTGTCTCTCATTGTGCAAAGTTAATATAATAAAATAACTTTTTTAATTAATTTGTTTTTGCCTTAAAAAATTTTCTTGGAACATGAGTAACGCTTTCTCGTTCCTCACCTTCTTAATTGCTCTAAATAACTTATGAACTTGCACAGTGCTAACATGGAAATAAAGCCACTGCACTACAAATTCAGATAAGCAAGATTGGGCACCCCCAAGGCTTGCTTCTAATTGCAATATAAATTGTTGTTCCAAAACCAGATGTGGAAAATGAATGAGATAAGAGAGATATCCAAAAATTGCCGCACTCCTTGCTTCAAATCTATCTGTCTAAACTTATGATTCCTTAATGCCCGAAATTACCACATCGAAATTTCAACGCAAAACCAATTTGTTGATGGGGTATGTTCGCAGATGGTGATCTCAGATGAATCATAGGACAGATATCCCAGTTAGACATTAGACTACCAAAAAAGAAATTTTTTTTTTTGGGTTGACTCTTGACACCCCTCCGCCGTCAAGAGACTCCAGCCTGGAACCGTTTGACACATTACTTCGGGCTAGGCCTCTTTTTACTTCGCCCTAGGGCGCCGTCAGCCTAGAGAAATCTCCCTCCATCGGGAGGGGGCAGGATGGAGGAGGACTGCTGGAAAGGAGACCCTCCTAGACCCCGCGCCCAAGGTTATCCATGGTACATTTTTTGGCAGTAAGTATTGCCCGAGAGTAATGTGCCACACAGGTCCAATTGTCGAAACTTTTCAGCATTTCTCCGACCAGATTGTCTAGAGAAAGCTCTCCCATCACCTCCCCCAAGTTCTGACGCATCCTGTTCCACCTTCTACAATTGAGGAAGGTGTTACATGCGTCGTCCCGTTCCCCGGGGCCGAAAATGCAGTCTGGGGACCGTGATTTACCAATCTTGTGCAAGTAAGACTGAAAATACCCATGTCCGCTAAGAAGCTGGGTAAGGTAAGAATCAGTCTCACCGTGCCTTCGATTTAGCCACGATCCCACGTCCCCTATAAGGCGGGCAGTCCAGCGGCCATTAGAGTCGCCTTCCCAGGACTGTTGCCACTCGAGTATTGTGCGCTGCCTCTCCTCTCGGTTGACAGCATATCTTGAGCCCTCCACTTTTTTGTCATAAATTCTCCGTCTCTCCCTAGCAAGGTGGGCGATGGGTATCACTCTTGCGATCACCAGCACCGCCGACTCAGAGATAGTGCGGTATGCAGACGCAACCCGCAAAGCTTCTCGTCTCTGTACCTGGGCGAAGCGCTTTCGGTACAGCTCCTTACTGAGAGCTCCGGCCCAAACCTCAGAGCCGTACAGTAGCACTGACTGTACAGCACTCATGAGAAGTCGGCGTTTGCTCGGTGTGGGCCCACCGATGTTGCACATTAGCCGACTTAAAGCTGAGACGCCTATCGCGGCCTTTTTCGCCGTTGCCCTGATCTGTTCCAAAAAGCTCATTTTGGAATCGGTCAGTAGTCCCAAATATTTTATTGCAAGCTTAGACTCAACAGTCGCATCTCCGATCTGCAAAGGAATTATCGTGGGAATTCTTTTCTTCGTGAGAATGGCCACCTCGGTTTTCTTTAGTGCCAAACTGAACCCGCGGGTGGTGATCCATTCCCTCACTTGACGCATTAGCATTCCCAGTCTGCGCTGCGCATGTTCGACTGTGCGTCCGGCGACCAGTGCTGCTATATCATCTGCATAGCCGACCAAGCGCGACTCATCTGGCAGCTCAAGCCTCAATAGTCCGTCGTATGGGGCGTTCCACAAGTCTGGTCCCAGTATGGAGCCTTGCGCTACACCAGACGTTATCTCCATACTGCGCCGTCCATCTTGCGTGTCATAGAGCAGACTGCGGTCCTTTAAGTAATTCCTCAAAATCCGCATCAGATACCCTGGCAATCGGAAAAAATTTTCCAATGTGCCAAGAATATCCGACCATCTGGTGGAATTGAAGGCATTTCTGACGACAAGTGTTACCAGCAAGACAACTCGTTTTTCAGTTTTGTGCGCTTCGGCTCGACGCACTGCATTCACCACTTCCATGATGGCATTGGAAGTGGATCGCCCTGCTCTAAAGCCATACTGCCGAGGAGAAAGGTCCCCTGCATAACGAATTCCGTCAGTGAGTCTTCTCTTGATGAGCTTTTCGAACACTTTCCCGGCTGTGTCCAGCATACAAAGCGGGCGGTATGTAGATGCCAGCCCGGGGTCCCCGTTTCCCTTGCTGATCAATGTGAGCTTCGCCACCTTCCAGCGAGATGGGAATACACCATCTCTCAGGCAAGCGTTAAACACATTGAGTAGCAAATCAGGGCAAACGTGGAAAAACATTTGTAGCACCTCGGTTGGAATGCCGTCTGGTCCTGGTGCCTTTCGAGGTTTCATAGAAAGGATCGCATCCCCCAGCTCATTTTTAGGGAACGCTGGACATTCGCCTGAGTCGACCTCGTGGGCAGCATCAACACGGACAGGATGAGTTGGAAAAAGCGCCTGCACTATGCCGTCCATTTTGTCTGTTTGAAGTAAACACGGCTTCCGTGAGGAGCCGAGCTTGCGCCACACTACCTTGTAGCCGAGCCCCCATGGATCCCTGTTCACATCGTCCACAAGTCCTCGCCAGCAGCTTGCTTTACTCTCATTGATGAGTCTTCGGAGTTCTATCCTCGCTGATCTGTATGCTGCTGTCCTATTGGATGCTTCCTCTACGTTTCTCGAGCGCTGAGCTGCACGTCGAAGTCTGTGACACTCGCCTCGTTTGTCTGCGATATCTTTTGACCACCAATGTACAGCAGGCCTGTCGTGTCGAGGCCTCCGTCGAGGCATAGATGAGCTACAGGCAGAAGTGATGAGGTTCATCGTTGACTCCACCATTCCCTCGACTCCAGCCCTTCCGCTCCCTGAAGGGCACCCCGATGTCGTTCCGTCTTCCACAATCAAATTGGTGTAAGTCTGCATATCCATTTTTCCAATATTACACCCGGGAGTGAAAGATCGTTGAGACGAGCGAGGAGTGGTATCGCCGATCTCAAAAAAGTGATGCGGTCACTTGAAAATACTACAATCAAAGGTATCGTTCGAAACATCGTCGTCTTCCAGCAACGTTGGTATTTAAAATACTAAAATTAAAGCTTGCTTAAACATTATATAAACGGAAACGTCCTGTCTTTATTAATTTCAATACAAATCTAACGCTTTTATAAATCCAGTCAATATGAGTCATACGAAATTAAAATTACATTGGTATCTCTATCCAAAAGAATATTCTTACGCTAGAGAAGTTGCAATAGCATTCCTAGTTAATTTAGACCAATAGCGTTAATGTTTTTAAGGAACAAGTAAACAGAATATGATTGCAAATAATTTAAATGTATCATTAAAATCAGCTCAAAATTTCGTAAGTATGTCATCCGAAAAAAATGAAGTGCCGAACACTTCATGGCAACGATACATATCAATGGTCTTTATTTCTATCTGAATCCAAGTTTTAAAATTTATCTAACTGGTGCTAATTTCGTTTAACATTTTGAGTCAACATCGTTAAGCGAGAGAGTTCTTAAGTTGAATTTCATGTACAAAATTGTCAAAATATATTTGTAGACATCAAAACAAACATTAATATGCAAAAGAAGGATATAGAAATCTTGGGGTAGGATTAAGACGAAAAAATTATTGCACCCTTACGTACATTTAATTTCGGATGAGTAAAATGTCCGCGGAATAAAAGTAATTGAGCGAATTTGGTCTCCACAAGTTTATTTAGTTAACAGGAATTTCCTTATAATAATAAGGTCCTCCGTCTTATCGCGGTCACTTGGCAATTGGCAATTGGCACTCGGCCACCACTTGAGATACTTTCTCAGGAAAGAATAAGTTGATCCAGATTACCCGGCCCAATGTACACCGTCCATTGAACTAGTCGATTAGTACGTCCGGTTGGCTGATTATCACTTCTAAACCACTTGGCTTATATCTCCTGGTAGATGTCACTCCAACATGATAATAAGAACTTAAGAGCAACAATCCTTTCACGAATCCAAAGTTCGTGTAATACCTGTCCATGTACATGTGGTTTCCCTTTGCGGTAGGTATTTTATCTATTACTTTCTGAAAAACATGCAACGAAGTTCTTGTGCTCCCTGGTACACTTTTGCTCTAACATATATTTCAGACGTTATACTTTCATGATACGGAAGTATATTATATCTGTAAGTTATTTCTTAATCTGGTAATACAAAATCTTTCTACAACATTTTGTAGGTTAATTGGTTAATTAAAACTAAGTTTACCTTTAAATTAAGGACTCGTCAACCCATATTATTTTTCAGGCATACAGGGTGTATCCACATATTTTATTTCGCTTTACTTAGAGTCATTTTATAAATAAGTTTATAAATGCTCCGTGTATTATTTTGTCACAAACGCCATTTTGATCGTCTGACATTTAGCTGAGAGCGCACTTAATTTGAGCGTGTTGGTTTTATCATGTGGATCAATCATGTCGAATTTTGTGACGGAAAAAGAGCATTTGCGGCATGCGTTGCGTTTCTTGTTTAACCAAACGAAAAAAGCGGTTGAAAGTCATCGCATTCTGGTAAAAACATTTGGTGGACATGGTCCATCAATAAGGATATGTTAGACATGACTTCAGCAATTCAAAATAATTGCTCTGGAAAGCCACGAAAAAGCAATACAAAGGAACTGCAGGAGTTAATGGATGGTGATCCAACTCAAACTCAACGGCAATTAGCTGTAGCATAAAATGTGACACAGGAAATGTCTAGCAGACGTTTACAAAATGGGTGAGATCAATCAGCTTAGTAAATCTGTCCCACACGATTTGAATTAACATCAAATCAAAAATCACAAAGTTCCTTGTGAAATGCTTGTTCGGCGCCACGAAAGGAAAGCCGGTGCTTCGTCATCAAGGCCAAATCGCTTCGGCAAGAAGATCATGCTCAGGGTCTGGTGTAACCCCTGTGCTATTGTGATATTGTGAAGTCTTGAAGCCCAGGCTCACCGGTTATTAACACGGCTATCGTCAACAAACGATAAATTTCACCCGCGCATTAACCGAGAACCGATCGTAATTAGCCAGGAGACATGGCAATGTGAATTTTGACATGAAATAAGGTAAAGACATCTTTCACCCTATGTAGTAAGCTCTTCTAGGTCTTATCTAGCATTTTTGATATTCAAAAACATTTCAAGATATTCAATTGATATTGGAAGCACAATGTCAATTGCGCCATGAAGATATAATAGGTTACAAATTATGGCAGAATAATTTTGAAAAAGGAGTCTTATACACGAACTTATGCATATCTAATTTGTACACATTTGAATATAATTTGATTTTGCCTTGACGATACTTTGCGATCTTCATCCTCGAGAGAACTCATCTATGTATGTTCGCACTATTCAAAACATATCTGATTTAAAAAATTCTTATTATTTTCCATTTTCAGATTGAGTTTTTTTATTTTATAACAGAAAGATGTTTCGAGGCCGATATGGTCCATTCTTCAGTGTTATGTCTATAGCCTATTTGATTCATTTATTGAAACTGAGTCTGATCAGAGCGGCAAGAATTGCATACGTTGTTAATATTTATTCCCTAGGAACATTAACATGTCTTCTAAAATTGTTACTGTATATGCGAAAATTTCATTTTATTACCATTTTATCGTTCAAACTAAAATTTCTATAGTCAAATCCTGGCGTACATAAAGCAGGGAGCTTGCCAATCAATCTTATCTGACTCAATTTATTATTTATAATCATTCAAGGAAAAAAATTGTTTCTAACTTACTCTTAGTTGTTTTTTGGGCTTTTGTGTTTTGTTAATGAAGAGATAGATGAATATGTAGAACCATTGGTTTTGTTTCAAGAAGAGAGAATAAAATTCAGCAATAATTCAGGAGGAGCCCTTGAACCCGCATGAAAACAGTTTTTCTAGAAATATAATTTTTCTTTAGTTTTGTTAGTTCCAATCAAATTGATTGTCAGCAGCATTTGCGGCTATAGTTTCCACTACCGGCATCAAGAAACCGTCAGGCCTTCAAAGGATGTGAAGTATATGAAGTACTACATAAGCCCTTACAGGAAATAAATTGATGTACTGAAGTGCGAAGCAATTTTGTATATAAAATCCATAGAAAGCACCGAACAGGACCTTAGATAATATTGGAAACATTTCCACGTCCGATTCCCCATAAAACGTTCGTTAAATGTTTAGGTGTTCAGCTTGTTCAGTATCTACGCTTTCCTCAAAAAGTGCGTTTTAGCCTCTCCAATATTTGCAAGACGACGCCATTTGAACAAGTTCCTACCATCTGCCCATACATAAAAACTGAAAAACCACTAATCCTTGAACTGAAAAACCACTAATCCTTGAACTCGTTGAACTTGTTCTGAAAATTGAACAGTTTGAACTAGTTCATCTTTTGTTTGTTTCATCACAGTCTATGAATGGAAGCAAAACTTTTGAAGCCGGTGTCATTAAAATGTAATTGAATGTGATTTGAAATTAAAATAAAACCCCTAAAGAAACATTAAATTTTAGCAAAATTGACTTTGATTCTCATTAGTTTTAAAGAAATAAAAGAATTCGTGATAAAAAGGCGAGTGTGTTTTCCTGTTAATTTTTTTTTTGTGACCCAACTTTTTTGTCATCATAATTGAACTAGTTCACGGTTGGAAGTGGAAGAATTGTACACAAAGGCGTCAATCGGAGATCCAAACATTCGATTATAAAATAGCTTAAGTACCAAGAATGTTTGTTGAATGTTTTGTTTAATCGGAAAGCACATCAAACGTTGGGAGAACTTATCGAAGAAATTATTAAATATACACAGCCCATCTATCTTATGAAGAGATGCAGAATCTCCTATCATAGAATTCACTCATTACCAGCTGAACTCCTCCTAAACAGGTTCTCTACCACGATGAAAATGAACGAAATTTTAGATTCCTAAGTCGATATAGAGTATGTATAAATGTATGTAGAATATACGAGGGTAGATCAATAAGTCCTTAGAAAAGTAAACAGATGGCGCGACTAGGACTATAAGCGGTCCGTTTTTATGCAGCGGCACTTTTCAGCCGGATCGAGGAGTTCTTGTGTGTTTCTCGTTATTAAATATTTTCATATAAAAGGCTTGACAGCAAAAGAAATAAGAAATTAGTCGGATTTAGCTCACGGCACATCTGCTCCTTCACTTGCAACTGGTTAAATAAATTTAAACGTGGTCGCACATCAATGAAAGGATCAAACACGCTCTGGACGCCCTGTAGAGGTGATTACGCCAGAAATGATCAATAATATCCCCAATATGGATATGGTGTTAAGTGACCAAAGATTAAAGTTGAGTGAGATAGTTTAGGTTACAGAATTTCAAAAGGTAGCGTCATTTCCATTTTACATGACCCATTGGGTATGAAAAAGATTTTGGCAAGATGGGTTTGCTCACAGTCGACAATAAACGCAATAGGGTGGTTGCCACTAAAATTAAAGTATTAAAGTTCGAATTGGTCGACCAGGCACCGTATTCACCAGATTAAGCCAGTGTTTTTTTCCTATTCCCAAACCTGAAAAAATGGCTCGCTGGACAATGTTTTTTTTCCAAACAAATGCTTATTTTAAGGACCTTCCAAAATCTTTTTTTATGACGGGTAAAAAAATTAGAGAAACGTCTAACGAAGTGTATTGAGCTCCAAGGAGATTATGTTGAAAAATAAAAAAATTTACGAAAAAAAATGTTTTAATGCTTTTTTCTAAGAACTTATTGACCCACCCTTGTATCGTCTGGTTATGCATCTGCTGATATGTATCATACATATCAGCAGAAAGGGGAAAAATCTTATTTCGAATAAACTCAACGACTAGAATAGAATAAACTTAAAGACTAGATAAAACCACAAACACTGAACTACCAAACCAAAACTCCTTTTAAAATTAGTGTCCAAAATTTGGATGAAACACAAATTCAACACGATTAATGGTAAAATACTAACTAAATTGAGAAACAAGATAATATTGAAACGAAAAAAAGGAAAAAACTACAAAATTTAAATATTATTACAATGCATACTTAGATTTTTTTAGTCTGTAATTTATGTTAAACTCGTAAGACTTGTGGATTAGAGACCGCTTGTCCTAAGAATAACTTAGACAGGGTTGGCTTCAGATTGGTTTTCAACAAGAGACCAATGTCGGTACAAGAGAATGCATTAGTGTGAACTGTTTAAACTAAATTAATATCTTGGTTTTTTATTTATTGTGTATCAATCTTTTTGGAAGGAACAGATGGAATGCAAACGAAGATTGTCTTATCACTGGCAAGCATTTTCTGTTAGGCTTTTTGTGATAAAACGGAAAAAATCGCTTAGAAAATTTGAATGAGCATAATGAATTTATCCTTTATATCATTTATCCTTTATATACATCCATCGTTTTCTTATTATGCAAGTCTCACTCCCTAAAAAATGTGGAATCGCAAGATCGCGTTTATTTTCCAATGATATGCAAAAACTTAAGATGCAAAGAGCCACGTGGGTCAAAAAACAGAAAACTTTTTTTGATAAAACTGAACAAATCGCTGAGAAAGTTTGATGATAAATCTATTTGTATTCATCTATCATTGTGAGTGACTTCCGATTCCTTTCATCGCAGCAATCTAAAGTGTGCCTGTGAAAAATAAGCCAGACCTGCGAATATGTTACATCCAAGGACTTTGTGCTCTTCACGATGAGATATCAGCTTAAACCCACGTAAATGTTTACCGATTCTTTTTGTCTGACCATATGGGAGAATGGCACAAGAACTTCTAAAGCACTTCGAAGAGTCGTCTGAATGACAAAGCTAATGCCTGAGACGGATGACACCATTTGAACTAGTTCTGGGAGTTATTATGTAGCTAATGTGGTATGAACTTTTGTATTTTCTGAACCTTGACCTTTTTATGACGTCAAGAACTAGTTGAACGGCGTTGTCTGTCCCATACATAAGATTAAATATAGACCATTAATAGAAAGACCGTCATATATGAAAATAAACAGTTTTTAAAGAGTTATTCACTATATGTAGGCTTCTAGGACAAGAATCTAACCAACGGTTTCATTGAATCCAAATTTGTTTATTCATCGCCGTAACATCAAACTTGTGTATTGCCGCGTAGATTCAAAGGACCTTCTTTAAAGACACGTTTTCGGCAACAAGCTGCCGAAAAATCTTCAGATCTTTTCATCAGAACGAAATACAGCCGAAACACATCCACGAAAAACGATGAAAAAAGCCCGGCAGACCTAACGAACAATAGTCCAACAACTCTTGTATCTTGTCAAAAGAATCTGCTCAAGAGTAAAGTTAAAACCGAATAATCCTAATTTCTTGTTACTTTTTATACATTATTCTATTCCGCAAAGTAAATTGAACAGGAAAATACTAAATTACAAAAAAATATCATCATTTTATTAGCATGTTAAATAATTGTTTAATATGCGTTGAAACTATGTTCTTTGTTCTCTATGTTCTATATTCTTTGGCATTGTCACTCAATATCACAGTAGTTCATTAGAGATTCGATAGAAGAACACTTTAAACATTTGAACCCATCCAATACTGCGCTTTTTCTTCTT
Source organism: Stratiomys singularior (assembly GCA_954870665.1). Taxonomy (NCBI): domain Eukaryota; kingdom Metazoa; phylum Arthropoda; class Insecta; order Diptera; family Stratiomyidae; genus Stratiomys; species Stratiomys singularior. The sequence continues at coordinate 126,334,144 of OX940877.1, forward strand.
TCCTGGTTAAATACACGCGCATTCGTATTAAATCACATTTTTTCCGTCTCAGAAAACAATAATCTTTCTCTCAACTAGTTTCTCATAAATTGAAAATTAAAGATTAAAGTCTTATCACATGCATTATTAATATGATACTCATACGAGTCCCTGCGTAAGAATATCCGACAACTTCATAAAAATGTTTGATTTATATCACCTGAGCATTTTGGTCCAACCCCATAAGTACAAATGGAGCAAAATAAATAAAAGGCAAGCACACAAAAGTTTAAGAATTTCAGGATATGGAACGAGTTTTAAACAATTCGAATGACTTATAAAAATATCGATGCAGACGAATACGAAAAAAAAAAATCTTTATCATCCGCCAAGTATTGTCCAAATGTTGAAAAGTTGAAAGTGAATTCAACACTATGGATGAGAAAAAAGTCAAAAGACCGTTGAACCTCCAAATTAAGCGCTGTTGTCCATAGTTTGAACCGGCACGTCCGCGGATTTAAACAGTTATCATTAACTTCAATGACAAACGAAAGAAGAATCTTCGTTCTTCATTTGTTGTTTACAGGCTCTAAATTTTAACTTTATTGCAGTCAGGATATTGTCCAATGATAATGTACGAAATATTTCTACAATCAATCGTTGATCCTTGTCAAGAGTAATGACAGTCAAATCATGCATATACAAGGAAAAAATCGCTTAAATTAAAAGATAATTGGATGCAGTAGTCCTGTTTAATGCACAGGTATAGTGATTATAAATGAAAGGTCCCTTTTCTATTGATTGACAACATTTACTATTAATTTTTGCAACTTCATTGTCACTGAAACGTATATATTTGTTTTAAGGGAAAATTGGAAATTTATTTAAAAGTATTGGTAATTCAAACCTCTTCAATAATATTTCAAAAAGTCTTGACATAATGGTCTCAATTTCTTAGTCTCTCGTCTTTTAGATAGTGAACAAACGAAATAGTTAATTGTTATTCCTTTGTACTTACTCGCAATGGCCCACGGCATCCTATTTAGCAACGCCCACAATGTTGAATTCAAATCACGTTTGCAAGTTTCACTTGCCACTAATTTTATACTATATGTAATTTTGTCAAACATATCCTTATTGATTAATTCATCGTTATCAGAACTTTCCCGTGAATTCGGCACTACTGCATTAATAACATCCAATATTGATCTCTTATTAGACGCTGATCCATCCGCCTTTTGCGTTTGTGATAGACAAACATCAAGTGATATTGTCACCACTAGGAAAATTCTGAGAAACAACATTTTCGTCGTTATTTTAGCAAGATTTTGTGCAGCAAATTTGCAATTATTTAAGCACTTTGAATAACTGAATTAAATTTATTTTCGAAATGTATCTATGAGGTCGTTTACATAGAATCCAGGCATAACACTAATTGATTGATGTACGAGACGGTAATGGAAAATATTATTTCGCGCTCTATGCAAAAGGCAAGAAAAGGCCAAGACAACAGGAAGCTTGGAAATCTGAGCCGATTTGCTCGAGCGTTGCGCGTAAACTGACTTACAGAAGCGTTAGCCGCCAAGAAGTTTTCCAAAGTTGAAGATTGTTGGACTTTCAATTCGCGGAGTTGATCAATGATATGGTCAAGCGACCGTGATTGTCTACCTGTTGAACAGGTGACGTAGTTGCATATTTACACGCTCGGAATTCCACATGCGTTTCATTCATTGTTGCGTGCTGGTCAGACAGGGTGACTTTGAACCGAGATGAACGATTCTTTATGTTCACTAATTCCTTCTATAAATAAGAGCCAAAAACAGCAAAATATTATTTTTTAGCTAACGTAATGAAGACACATAAATATACTCAAAAAAATCGAAGCATCTTGCTTCTAAAAACCAAGAAAGTTTCTTTCTTTATATGATATTTCTTTTCATAGAGATTCTCTATATATTTTTGCTAGGATCCGTATTATGTTGATATATATTTCAACCAACAAGTTCGATTGTTCATACGGATTGAAAGTGTTGAAAGTCAAATAAGACTTCGCCTTTTCCGATAGAGAACAAAATTTGGTATCTTAGGGTTGTTCTAGGATAGAAACGATGAAACCAAAATGGTTATCATTCGACATTCCTTGCGCACATTGTCGTTGACCATATTGCAATGTAAAGGCTAAATTTATATCTATGCTTATTATAATCACAGTGCTAATTTAACATATGTAAAGTTTGTATTGATTAATCTGATCACGTTCTTCTCGGTCAATGCCATGACACTGCTCCATTTTCATAAATTTATAAGGAGAGACTCCCAGACGCTTAGTTTTTCTTTCCTACCCAGTGAATATAACCCCTTTGAACCTGTGAACCTAGCCTGGAACGGTTTGAAGCACTACTTCGGGCTAAGCCTTGTGTTCCTATTTACAACATTTGCATTCAAATAATAGCAATCACTTCTCTTGCGGAAAATAAGTGACGGGAAGTGCTAGAAAAGAGATCTCTTCATCTCTGACGCCTCCTGGAACTCCAGTTTATTTTTCTTGACTGTCCAAAAATAATGTGTCAAGCGATTCAATCTGTTGTTCGTCATAAGTCAAGCAAGTTTCTCTGATTACAGTTTCCTTGAAGGACTCTTCAATTTCACCGAAGAGATCGAAAAGCTTCTTTATCAATTTTTTTGGCGAAAAATGTTCGGTACTTCAAACGTCTCAAAGTCGGTTTTCTCAGTATTCCGCCGAAGTATGGAAGACTGAGCTAGAGGGTTTCAGGAAGCACCGTTTCAGATCTCAAGTGCTTTGCACTGTTGATCACTGGTTGATTTATTCTTTGAGCCACTCTTCACTCTCGACCACTTCCCAATTTTTAGCCTTGGTATGACTTCAGTTATGGTTTTAACCCTATCCCATCAGAGGAAAGTAAGAGTCTGGCCTATCCTCAACATAACGATCCTAGTTCTGGCTGCCACATTAAGAATCCATTTGGCTGGAGCATCTGATTGAGGCACACCCCATTCAATCGCTCTAGCTTGAGTTTAAGTTGCTTCCGACTAGCAAATGGCTCTCATAACAGCGTCCTCCATGGTATTGAGTTCCGAAAAACAAACTCAAACGGAACCATATCCTCACCCTTTGCTTTGTACTCAGAAGTGAGCACAGCACCGAACCCGGACCGTGACTGTACCAGATTCACCTCGATACCAAGTTGACGAACTTTTGGTGTAATGTTCTATGCAGAGCAGTGCAAAACAAACAAACGTATTTTTCATGTTTCGGGTTTCTTTCTGCTTCATATCATTAAGGATTAAAGTTGCTAAAAAAGATGCTGTAAGGTCGTGAAATGTACCAAATATGCAAAATAAATATGCTTACTAAGGGGTGAAGGACTGAGCAAATGAACTTAAACGTTTAAAATAACATAAACAGCACGTTCTTTCAGGTTTGTTCCCACAAGCCAATCAGCATTGTCATCATAATTTTTCCCTAAGCCTTTAAAGTTTCGAGCCGCTTCTTTCAACTAGTTTATGAGCCATATGCATATCATTGAATGTTACAGCATCACTTGGCTGAATGAATGGCTTGGCTTGAATGTTATTGCATCACTTGGCTTTTTTCATTTTATTTGTTAAACAACAAGTCCTTTTTATCAGATTTTGAGTCCAATCATCTTATTTTTTATATATAATTTCAGCCGAAATCGGTAACTTTGCTCTCTTCGATTAATGTGCGTTTTTGTTTAGTCCCTCGTGAAGGGTTATTATCAGGGAATGTCTGCTCAGGACTATTGTGAGGAAGGGGTTTCAAATTACAGAGAAAAAGGGGAAGCGATGTGCTCAAATCATATTCAAATGAATTCCTGTTTTGTTGAAAACATACAGCTAGTTTTGCGACAGTCAAACGAACATAAGCGATCCATTCAAATCACATTGAACAGTTCAAATCACATTGATTGAAATCCTTTGGTCGACACATGATGTTTTCTTTAAAACAAATAGAAATTGTTGTGACTGTTTCAGGAGCACAATGTACGAGTTCCGGTGAATATCACCAGCGCTTGTTGTAAAATGACATCAGACATCATCACTTGGTCTTCACTTCTCAAGTACAGAATGTCTCATGAGGATTGCCGAAAACTTAAATCCTTAACAACTTTTGACTCGTTTCCAAAGAACAAATGAAAGAATGGAGCCAGTTAACAAAAATATTGGGTGGTTGCATTGAAATTGTCGGTTTTGGGCATAGTAAAATATTTAAATTTTTTAAATAAAAGGTAATATATTTAATCTTGATAACATTTACCATAGGCATCTATGACTCGTTGCCAACGTGATGGTAAACAATATATTTCTGTTTGATAAAAGTCTCTGTCTCGCCCACTGAAGAAATTTCGTAATGCTATTTCTAAGTCCTCCCAGTTGGCGAATTGTGGTCCTCGCATGAAGTTATCCATCGCCCGGAAAAGGTGAAAATCTGGTGGCGAAATCTCGGGAGAATATGGTGGATATGGTAAAGTTTCCCAGCCAATTTCCTTTATGGTGTCCCTGGTGAATGCCGCTGTATGTGGTCGTGCGTTATCCTGGAGGAACAAGACTCCTCACGTATTCATGAGCGCTGCATGCTTACGTCACAACTCCTGACGAACTTCTCTTAATTGCTGACTGTACACTTCAGCTGTAATGCTTTGGCCAGGTTCCAACAGTTGATACCACACGATGCCTGTGTTATGCCACCATACATACAGCAAGGTCTTCCGCTGATGAAGGCTTGGCCTTGGGATCGTTCCACTGATACGTGGGATAGCTCCACTGATACGTGGGATACTGAGTATACAGATACTGGGATAACCACTGATACGTGCATCGGCTATTGTCATATATAATCCATTTTTCATCGACGTAATCACTCCTCCAGAAAACGCCCCCCATTCGTTGCGCAACAACAGCGAAGTACAGATCCCTATACGCTGCCTTTTGTTTTTGTCGGTAAGTTAAAGAGGAACCCACTGATCAAGCCATCATTTCATTCCCAAACTTCGAAGATGGCGACTAATGGTGCTTTCGTCAGCGTCAAACTTTACGCTTCATTCGTGCAAAGTTTGGCGGGAATTCTCCTCTATGTTGGCAAGAAGCTCCGAGTCATTTATCCGAAACATCGCTCCAGGATTATCGTCGTCTGGAAGGCTGTCATCCCCGGTGCGGAATCGGGCAAACCATCTTTGCGCTGTACGTTCTGTCACAATATGATCTCCAAATGCGTCTCGTAGTAGAGAGCACACCTTACTTTTACAGTTTCATTGACCATCTTTACACTTCAATAGTTTTCAAAAGACTTAATACATTTGAATCACACTCGACATTTTATAATGGCCATCGAATTCCCTTTTCAGATAGGTATACGGATTCCGGGAAAATGACCTGTCATTCTGGAATAATGAGGTATACAGATGAGTCATCCCTAAACCGACACTTTCAATGCAACCACCCAATAGAATACATAGAATAGAAAATTTGATTTTATTCGTTTCAAACTTCCATCAAACTTCCTATCCCTCGATCAAGCAAATCAAGCAAATATTGGGCGGTTATGGTGCAATGTAGATTAATTTCAAGTTCCGGTTCCAATAGCACTTTTGCCTTGCTTCTTGGATAACCTACTACTTTCCAGTACTTGAGAAAGCGTTCAAGTCACCTGATCTATGCTGTGACTCAAAGCAAATTGCATCACATCCTCCTATCCCTGTGCGATATGCCCGCATCCGAGGCCCATGAAACATCGGAGAGCAAATATTCTTTGCGGTATCATACAAATAACCCACTCTATTATGGTTTTAACCTTCCTTATCAACTGCTCCCTCCTTGCGAGGTCAACTATGGCCATGCGTTGACCCTTATTGTTTGATTGGTCATTCTAACTATCATCTCGTGTAGTGCAGGGTAATCGCGTTTTAAGTCGTCTTCTATTTAAACAAATAATATTTCACAATCAATATTTCTTATTTCGAGAGTGGCCAAAGGCTCGAGTAAGGCTACGATTGTTTTTTCTTCGAGGGCTTCCATGACAAGCAACAAGTCATAGAACGCGAATATGTTTATTGCTTCCTGTCCAAACTTCACAAACAGTTGGCGGTATAGTTTTTGTTACAACTTGGATTGTCATCAGGTTTTACTACTGCCTCGATTTCTCGCTAGACATCCGCATAGGATCTCCCTCCGTTGGGTTTGTCTAAGAATGCTTGTCCAATGGGCTTGTGACGCTTCTTAGTCTTTAATTCTCGACTAACATCTGATGGTTCTTGAAAGTTATGGCTCATGTAGAAGTTTATTATTTTTCAACCTTAAGCCCAAGACTGTGCCGCCTGAAACACCTCCTACGATGCATTTTGATTTTTGGCTGATCCGTAATCTTATATCTTTGCTTATCAGAATACCCGTTATGGACAATAATGATTCTTCGGTGCTCCGTCTTCGTCCTTCTTTTGCTTATCCCGATCCCCTTTTATTGCGCTACAAGCCAACTTTCTTAAGGAGAATAAACTGACACGACTAGAACGCTGACAAGGACGTTAATGTTTAGCTATTATTTACCTGTAGTGACCTATTTTGGTAAGTATGTTTTTCAACTTCAGGACCCCATTTTAAACCTCTTGAATTTTCAGGTAGTTATCAGTAGCCGTTCTGCTGTAATTGTGGGTTTGTTTAGGCTATCCGGATTTATAATTAATGGTAAAGATCACACATTCACTCTCCTTAATATATCTTCTATATTCGATCTTACTCTCACGACAACTACCATTCATTTTTGTGGCCCTTTCTGGTGTAAGAGACGACACATGTTAGTTTGGCGCCTTGTATTCAAAAGTTTCAACTGCTCGAAGGCTTACTCGGTTTGTTTTTTTTTTATGTCAAAAACTTCAGGAGTAAATAGTAGTAGGTTTGTATTAGGTAGGTAGTAGTACGTTCCAGGAATTTTTAACAGGGATGTGGTCACTTTATCGGACCCGGTTTTCAGATGGTCCAAAGCTTCTTTGTATATCACCCACCCAAATGCATGGCCGGCGTTCGATTCCGCTGAACGATAATGCTGAAAAAGATTCTTTCTCACGATTGTCTGCAGCTTAGGTAACTTTACTGATTTTTGCCTGTTTCGTGATCAGAGTTCACCATAGCTTGTATTTGACACTTCTTTGTCAGGATGGCTTCTTCAGACTTTTTCCCGCGATAGAGCCACTAAGATCATTAAAGCTTGTTGCATTCCCTGAATTCTCCACTTATAAGGACAATGAGCGCTCAGATGTCGTTGAATTCCTTTCCAAGCTATCTAGTTACTTACTGAGCGAATTTTTTGATTTTACCGTTTTGTGGTAAATTTACGAGCGGCGCACAAGTGCTGGTCCAATGCAAAGAACGAAGGTTCAATGTTGCGCCTTTCACAATCTGGCTTCTTGCTAAGACCATTGTTTATTGTTCTTTTCTGTAGAGCGTGTCGGGTGCATCCGTTTTGTCTCCCGTGCAACAGTAGAAGACCTCTACTCCAATCAAAGGAACGGAGTTCAACCCTTATTATTTCGTACGGCCTTGAAAGGTGAAGTCGCAAACCAATGTCTTCGCTGCTATAAAAACCACTTGTTTTACTTCCAACTACTGCTACGGTTGCTCATATTTCTACAGCCACTACTACTACAACTACTAGTACAACTACTACTACTACTTCTTCTACTACTGCTAATGCTACTACTACTTCTACTACTACTGCTACTCCCACTACTTCTACTACTATTACTACTACTACTGCTACTACCACTACTACCACTACTACCACTACTACCACTCCTACTGCTACTACTACTTCTACTACTACTACTGCCACTACTCCTACTACTACTGCTACTACTACTACTACTACTACTACTACTACTACTACTACTACTACTACTACTACTACTACTACTACTACTACTACTACTACTACTACCACTACTACCACTACTACTCATTCTTGTAGCAGCACCTCAATCAATCTAGAACTTTTTGAAAAATTTTCTGTTATTATGCTCCCCTATCGACCAAGCAATTTATAGGGAGAAGAATGTTCGAAGGTTATGATCACGGCGGTTGAACTAAATATATAGAAATATATCGTTTCATGAGCTAATATGACATTTTAATGACGATAACAAATAAACTTTCTGATGTATTATGAAATTTGATAAAAGGATCATCAGAGCATTGACGTCAAATGTTTAAACGCAAACTCGAATCGGTGTTTAGTGAATAGTTGCAGATTAATCTTGGCCTTGATCAAATCCAATAACCTTGTAAAGTAAAATTTGAATGAAATTAATAATTTCAAAGCTTGCTCTCACCCTGACCTAAATAATATGTTGCTAATTGCAAATCTGGGCTAACAGGATAAATTAAATTAGAGGATTGAATTTGAAAAAAAAATATGTTATGAGACGCAATAATTTCCATTGGTTGAAAATTTCATTTTGTTTTGCATTGTGTTAATTAAATCAAAAACAATGTTACCTCTTTTTCGAAACGAGTAAACGCTCGAAAATTAAAGCACTGAAATTCAATAAAAATTAAATGATTATACAATGTGAAGAAGCTGAAATCGAACGTTTCAGACATTTGTGAAAGAGTGATGCAAATTGCAAGTAGCGTAAATTATCAGTCAGTCACTGATTTGAGTTCAACTACAATTAAAACGTTTTTATGAATATGGATTCTTTTCAATAACTATTATTAAAAGCCTAAAGTTGAAGATAAGAAGAACAAATTCTTTCGTTATGTTGACTTAATTATCATAAATCATTTATACTTTAAATGTTCATAATCACAGGAAATACACAAGGAAGTATATGCAAATTCCATGAACTGCCTTTAATTACATTAATTATAACTGATAGAGAATCGAAGAAATTATTAACTTATATTCATTATGATATGACAATGAAAATGTTTTTTGCGGGCAAACGTAACTGAAAATATTCAAATATATATCCTTCAATTAATGAATCAGGAATCCTACTATCGACAATAAATGTTTGCCTACAAAATGAATGTCAATGCTCTCTGAATTATAACATTTCACGTAACGCAACTTTGAATATTAATTAAATTATTTTTATTATTTATAATTTAATTAATATTTATAATTATTTATAATTTAATTATTTTTTTTATCACGACATTTTTATTATCTAAGCGAGATTTCCCATCGGTTTTGAGTAAACCAGCTCATTAAAGATGGTTAGCGCATTTGGAATCGTGGGACAAGTAACAACTTGAAATAAACAATCATATTTAAAATGTATCAACGCAACCAAAAATCTCGGAAGAAATACTAATGTCAACTTAAAAATTAAGATGTATCAGAGAACGGCGCATTCACACCAACGTCGTTGCAACCTAAAGAATTAGTGACTCCGATTTTCGTCCACGAATCAATTTGAAAACGTTCAATTACAAGCATCGGAAATTCAGGGATCACAAAATAGACACTATTAATCACTCCAATAGCAATAAAAAACAGAACTCTAAGAAGCTTCATAGATACTTGGGTGCAATGCACTGATAAATAATGATTTAACTTACTTAACACTTAATTATCAGCTCATTAACTGGGTGCAACACATCACTAATAATTAGTATATTAGACCAAGAACTGACTGGTAAATTTAGAAACGTGTTACTTTGAGAAAGCCTCAATTCTGATTCAAAAAGACTCAATTCAATGTCAACCGTCCACAGGAATATTATTTAAGTTCATCGCGCATAGAATGTGCAATTACAAAATCCTTTTACCAAAATTTCGATACTATCTTATCAGGTCGAAATTTTCTTAAACATTGGAAATCAACTGACTATAAATAATAAAGAAACATGCATTGAAATTTAAAACAATGAAGTTTCTGGTCAAAGAGATAAAACACTTTCATTTAATTTTGCAATTTTTTTATTTTCGAAATCGATTTTCGACTGTAATCGTACGGTCTACTTCAGCGACTGAACTCATTTTCCTTACAATTTCTGCTTAGGTATGTACTAACAGGTGTAAAGATACTTAATCTATAACACGCAATAAAATGTGATTTTCAAACGTAATTACTAAAGCCGTAAAAGTTCATTACAAAAAGTCAGATTTTTTCGACAATTTTTCATCCTGGTTCAGTTTTTTTCCCCGGCTTATTGCGAGGCTTTCCATGGCATTCAATCTCCGAGTATCTAGTTTCCTTGTTGATCGCTGCATCCCCCATTGTTATCCCGTGTCCTTTACTGATGATATTGTGACATGTTCGAATAATGTCACGCGCCACTGTAGTCGTCTTAAGAGCGAATTCATAAACAAGTATCAATTAGCAACACGCCGATCATTCTCAAAGGGGAAATAGGTATAACGTAAACACATTACGTGCATTGAGTACAACAAATACGTGTGTAAATGACTCAGCGCGTCAACTCGAGAATGATCCACGTGGAAGATTCGGGATCGGTAGGTACATGTATAAAAGCGACTTCAGCGAGCGGCGAAGAAAAGTCTTGTGGATGAAGTCAAGTTGTGTTGCAAAAAAAAGCGAAAAGCGACAGTGCGCGTTAAAAGTAGTGCGGTAATCAAATAGTGTTGAAGTAAAATAAAATCGTACGCGGATTTAAAAGCGAGTGAAAGTAATTGAAATAACTAAATAATTAAAATAAAAGTGAATAAGTGAAGTAGTAATTAAGTGAAAATAATTGTGAAGTATGAGTCAAATTTATTAACAGAACAAATTCTCAAACAACTACACCCAGTGACAAAAAAATCTACGAGATGCCAATTCAATGAAAATTACTACATATTTTATCTAGTTTCTGGAAACGTTCAATTTTTAGATACAAAATAATTTTCTTATTGCATTATGTCCCTGAAAAATGCGTTACAATATTGGAACATTTTTCCAATACCTTGACTCGTTAAAAAATAGAAAATAGGTACCTTATTCAAAAAAAAAGCAAAATATTTTATTTGAAAAAAATTACTCCTTTGTTTTATTTTTCTGTAATATAAATACAAAAGAGTAACCATATTGTATTAACTAATAAAAAATTATCATTACAGATATTCAATTAGTTCTTATGTATTTAAAATTATTAACAATTGATCGGCCCGCCTTTTGCTTGGATGACTGCCTTCACTCGCCTTACCATGCTGTCATACAAATTTTTTTCTAAATCTTCATTAATTTCTTCTTTCCACACTTTTCTTATTACACTTTTCAGGTTTAGGAGAGTTTTCGGTTCATTTTCCCTTATTTTTGAACCCATTACCTGCCAAAGGTTTTCAATGGGATTCAAGTCGGGAGTGTTTCCTGGCCAATGCCATGACTCTATCCCTAGCTGCTCCTTGAATTGTGTTACCTGGAAAAGACAAAATATTACAAAGTTCACTAGTTAAAATATTTTTCTTTCCAATGTGAAAATAACTTATAGAGCGAGCTCGATGTGCAGGAGCCGAATCGTCTTGGAAGAGAGGATTTGACACATCTGTCGTTAGATCCTCGATTGATGGAACTACGCCTTCTTCAACAATTTCTCTGTGCTTAGCAGCATAGCACAGATCCTTCAAGAATAATAAGAGGCGTTACGCGATTATGTAGGATACATCCCCAAACCATCACATAGGGGGAATGCTTTAACGTTGCTTGGATACATTCGTCCGAATATCGTTCACCGGTTCTGCGTCTCACGCACATCTGGTCCAAAAAGATTAAATTTCGATTCATCTGAGAAAATGACTCGTTTCCAATCCTCTAAGGTCAAGTTTTTTCTATCGTTGCACCATTCAAGACGAGCTTGCCTCATTCGTTTATTCAAAAGCGGTTTTTTCGCAGTGCGACAAAAACGCAAACCCATCGCGTTCAACCTTCTTTGGATTGTTCTGGTACCGCAAGGTTCATTCATTGATTTCGACAACTCTACCCGCAATTTTGATGCTGATTCGAATCGATTTGCCAGTGCCAGGAACTTCAAATGGTCTTCATCCCTTTGCGTGGTGCCTCGTTTTCTTCCGCTGCCCTTTTTTCGCTCAAGGCTGCCTGTATCTAGCTTTTTTTTTTTTTAATTAAATTCCGAACTGTCCCCTCGCTGCATCCTACTTGCCGAGCGATTTCCGATTTCGACTTACCTGATTGGTAAGAAGCCCAAATTTCGGCCTCTTGTTCTAGACTCAAAGTGATGTATTTTCGCATCTCTAGGATAATTCTATACCTATTGGCTTGCAAAATCAGACTGATGCGGAAACTTTGCATTCTGTAGTTTATATAGGATCCCTAATTACTACCTGGAAAATTTCCTGTGCCTCGGGAAAAGCTAATTATGTCATTTTGATGGGGACTTGAAAAATTTCTAATTCGTAGATTTTTTTGTCACTGGGTGTAATTTTAAATTTGTCGGGTGTGTTTAATTCATTTTTGCGAATATTTGCGAAGCAAACAGGTCGCGCACCTGGGAAAGCGCAACAATATGTTCCGCTACCGCCGAATTGGAATTTAAAGTTCTTCCCCTCTCTTTTGCTTTTGATGCTTCAAGAAAAACACGAGAAGAGTTAACCTGTCAATCATCAAGGTTCGGCCAAGCAAATGGAAGGCATGATGCGCTGTGTATTAATGTATGCGCTGTAATATATTATAAAAATGTCCTGAGATATTCAAAACTCTATTGGATATGCAGCTTTACTACTCTGACTTTAAAATCGAAAAACGTTTTAGGTCGAAAGGGAAACGTTGACTAGAACCCAGAGAAGCAAAAAAAACACTTAATCATAGTAAAAAAGAGGGACTGAACCATGGAAAACATTGTAGAAATTAAATTCACCATGAAAAACATCTAAACAAATTTCAGCTAACTATTAAAACACTTATCGCTTTACTTATAGTCTAACTTTCACCTTTTTCAGGGTGTATTCTTCTTTTACTTTGATTGGTATTCTTCGCCCTATTTTATTTATTTTTTGCTCCAGCGCATTGTACTATCAACCAGTATTAATGTACGAACTTGAACATCCTGCTCAGCTCCAGAAGGGTTCATAGTTACGGTTGTTACTCTTGGCGCTATGAAGATTTCCTCGCTTTACAGCATTCCTAAATTATTTTAGTTTTAAGTTGTTTAGAGGGGTCTAATTTGGAACTTTTCTTTAGTTGTTTCACTGATGCGTACGTCCGCCGGGAGCTACGCAAAGGCTTGACGCATATTCTTGTTTATTGTCTGAAACAAAAAATGAAAAAGAAACACAAAATAAGAAAAATAAGACATAAATGTTTTATCAGCTTATTGAATACTATAAGTGTGTGCATTCAACCCATGCGAAAAAGTATAAACAAAGTGAAAAAGTTTTAATTTTTATTATTGCTAACCGGGGTCCACTGTTGGACAAAAAGTTCAGAATCTGCCCTTAGCCCTTCCCGCGTATGGTACGATTATTTACAGACGGTCTATCTTATCTTTTTACAGAAAACATGGAGCTCCTCTTATTCTTTTCTCGCAGTCTTCAATTTCTGTTACGTTAATACTCCTTAGGTAAGTGAGGCGTTTATTGGTCAGACTCCGGCAATCTAGATGGAAATATTCTGGACTTTCTTCTTCCTCCCAAAAGTTCGTCATGTTGACGTAAAATATTTAGGCCTATTAGTATCGCCATTGATTTTCTTACGCCATTTTTGTTTTCCCTAGGAGTTGTTTTATCCTAGTTTTTATAGGGTGAACTCAAAGGGTGCGGATTGTCCTGCATTTCTTTCCAGAGGCTTTCGTCAAGTTCCCTTTTTACTGTTGATAGTGGCATTTTGATCGTGTGTATTTTACTCGCGTATTTGTCGATCCCGCTCTTGTATTTCCGTCTACACCACTGTGCTCAAGGATTCATGTTGGATAAAGTTCCTCGTTTGGTGTTGGTCACATAACTTTTCTGTGGACTTTAATTTGATCCTTCCAATTGAATACGATTAAGCGTTGTTTTCATTGTAGCGGGTGGCGTAGTCCTTATGGAATCTGTGATCTAATGGCAGGCCGCCATTCCCTGAATCTTCTCTACTTTATTTACTATGGTTTTTTTACTTTCGTCTCTTTCGTACCAATACTTATTGCTGTTGTGCATATCTAGTGAGTAAATTTGAGCGTTAAGACCAACGTTTCTTTTCAGTGTGTGTTCAGTTAACACACTTCAGGCGGAGTGTTCCACTGCTTTGCATCTGACCTCTCTTAGATTTGGGTTCTAGGTCAGCTTACTTCTAGAGAATTTACCTTGTTTGAAAAGCTTATATCTTTTTCATCACACGTTCGGGGTAACTATTCGGTTGCCGCACGCGTTTCGAAGGCAGTAAATCGCTAATTGGTGACTCTAATTGTACGGACCACAAAACATGCGAAATTTTGTATAACACGCGACGAATTAAGAACCCCTGTACGAACACCCCGCCGTACTTGTAATGAAAAACAACATACGCAACACGGTAACTACCCGATGCCCATGGCGGCGGTAAACGTAGTAACTCTGCCAGCATGGGCAATCGGCTAGGAACCGCCCTTGTTGCTAAATATATTATTCCAACAAGTGTCGTGGGTTTGTTGAATCAAATTTTTAAAAATTTTTCGCTTTGTGTAAATCATAAGATCGGTTTTGATGGTATTGCCGCGTAATCCGATAAACTTTGACCATCATAGAAGGAACGAGATTGCCGCCTGTCTAACGCGATTTCTGAGAACTTTTCACTGATCAGTATAACCCTTACTGTTAAGTGTTCGTTTAGGATCTATTTGGTTTGCTGAAATCCGCTACAATTCCGTAAAATCTTGGTGGCAATCTTCACAAGTCCAAAAGGTTTCAAGGCAACTCGAAAAAATTTAATAAAACTAGTAACTTTAAGTTTTTTTTTGTAGCGTTATCGTTACACAAAGACTAATTACAGCACCATAAAACTTAAAAATCTGATTCAATAAATTTTAAGGAGTTCATGAAATATTGGTCTTCGGTTTATTGATTTTCATTGAAAATTATAAAATAAATCAGCCTTAGTTTACATATATTGCATTATTATTTTCAAATATGGATAACATGGCGGACAAAAAACATCCTATTCATTGTTTCCTTACAGTAACAACTCTTAAAATGCACAGAAAAAAAAGACATAACAAATCAAAAGGAATAAATAATAAATAACAATCTTATCGCAGTAGTTAAAACTTAAAGTTTGTTATCAATATTCAAGGCATGGACATGTATTATCATGAAGGTTATTACGAGTTTAGCTTTCACACCCAGGATCAAATTAACGGTAAGTTTTAGTTTTATTCGGTCAATATGGAGCATTCTTCAAGTACTCCTGGTTGAAATATACTACGGTAATGGTGATGTCGTCTCTAAACAAACGTACGACATCTTGAGGTAGGGATAGTAAATGGGCTATTTTCGAGTGTTCGATTCCGTATTCTGTTCCTCCAAGTGCATTCCGGATCAAATGTGTAGCAGCATTCTTATCCAAAGGTTTTTTCTTTCTCCCATCTCTGAATAAGAGAATAAAAGGATTATGTTTTTGAAAATCTTTGAAAGTTAAAATTCTAGTTCTATAAGACACTAAATTGAAACGTAAATACTTACTTCCTTTTCTCGAGTATTGATAGAATTTCTTCTAGTGTAACGCCTTTATTTGGTAGCCTTAAAGGCTCCAAATATGCCTTTCCCGCCATATGCTCACCTACCAAGCCAACTGCCTGCGTCGGAGATAAGAAATCCCATAATCCATCACTTGCAATTATTAAGAATAAGTCATTGGGCTGAAGTGTATGGTGTGTAACGTCCGGGCGTGCGGTTAAGTACGGCGGCGTATAATAATGAGGAGGTATACTCATTTCGCCGAAAGCGGGCACCACAATTTTTTCTAATAAATCATTTGACCACTTATACCGAAAATCGCCCAAGGCTCGCAACGGCGCTAATTGACCTAACAAACGTTCATTTCTGATAACGCTTTCGCGCTCCTCGGGCGGATGTTCATCAAGTATGCGCCGCACTTCTTGAATATTGTCGGTGCTATGTTCATGGTTTAACTTTTTTGTGACCCACTGGCCGGTATCAGAAACAGAACCTAAAACTGCCGAGCAATCTCCTGTGCTAGCCAAGTACAATTCTCGACCTTCAATAAGACCTACACAGGCCACCGCGCCTAGAATACATTACATATGCTTTTAATGAATTTTAATTGAAGGAAACTAATTGAAATTATTGTTAAACAGATAGAATAATAGTGCAACATCAATTCAATGGCCAAACATTGATTGATAAGTCTACATACCGGACATTGCTACAGCTAACGTTCGTATGTTTGTATTTTCTAGAGCTTCCCTCGATAAATCATCGTCTAAATGCAAAAATGCATTTGTTATGGCATCAATACGATCATCTGAATCTACGGCTGCATTCAATAAATAATGAACGTAGGAACGATAACTTTCTTCGAAAATATCTCGCACCTCCGATACAAAATCTACCTAAAAGAAACAACTTTGTTAATACAATGAAATAGAACAAATCAAAGTTATTTGTGCCGGTTACCTTATCGTTATGGCACTTAACAAAAGATTGACTTTTCACTTCTCCTTGCAAAGTTAAATTTCGCAACAAATCTCTTTTTTGGATTCCCGTCGATATATAGCGTAGGAGCCTTTTGGATACCACTTGAGCACATGCAGCACCGCCGTGACCGTCAAAAACTCCACATAAAAAGCCTGTCGATTAAAAGTCAGGGTTTAGGCGAGTTATTTAGTAATTTATTTTATAAATTTTCAATATCAATAATATTAATTTTCAATTTCAATAATTTGTCTTTGAAATTTATGTTTAAAGGAAGATAATAAAGTACGCCGAATGCAGGGCTGTTAACAGTTGGATTATTTGTCTCTGTCGACAATGGTTGAAAGACTTATGATGAGTTTAACATAAATTGAGTCCTGCACTTGTGAGTTATGTTTACTCACTACAAGTCGATAGGAACACATTTGCCAGTATAATGAAAATTGAATACCATGCAGTGATTAAATTCTCCTAAGAAAAACGTTTTAGACGTATTTTGCAAGAGATATCGACCATTTATAGTAACCCTGCCCCTGGTAAAAGGCGGCGACTCCCGATCTTAATAGTTGATTGAGACGACACGAAATTGTTACAGTCTAGACAGAAAGACAGCAGAAACAATCACTTTAAAGAACGTAGCTTAGTGTTGTGAAATGACTAAAGTTAACTTCAGATGAGTTTTGATAGTGCTTGCACCACTTCAAAATGGCCAGCGAATGTTCTCGCCAGTTTTCGAGTTTTGCTTAAAGCAAAAGTAAGAAGCTGTACAGTATGGGAACAAAAATAGTAGGATTGAATTGCTGTGCGCGAGCCCTTACAAAGTGGTAAAGCGATAGGACCTTCTGCGCGTGGTGCTAATGAGCCTTCAGAAGAGACGCATTACTTTTTTCAATCGTCTACGTGCAAGAAGAGAGTTAGTAAGCCGATTTCCACAAGTCTCTGCTAGGAGGAGGAGTCAGAATCTTAGAAGTAGAATCCAACCGGACCACTGTTGGAACAAATAGCTAGACAAAATTCATTATCCCTGAAATTCCCTGAAACTTTTTGCTTGATCCGGGAGAAACGTATTCCATTCGTTGAATTTCATTAATTAGTTGAGCTTATTGTATTGACTAACAAGGCTCTGTCACTTGCTAATAAAGTTACATTATTTGCTTTGAGAAAATTTTTTGAGTTCACATTTTCTTAAAAAAATTTAAAATCGAAGTTAAAGGTTTGTGCTAGAAATAAAGAAACCTTCCTTTTAATTTTTTTTTTTTATTTACCTTGCGGAATCGATTTTCGACCGTGATCGTTCGGTCTTCATCAGCGATTGATTTTCTTAACCTATACATGGTGCTTATATACTAATCTTAGGTAGAATAAAATTTAGTTCAGAGCGAAATCTCACTTAAACTAAGTAATTAAATTTTAATTAGGCAATCAGCCTAAATAGCCAAGATTTGCAGTTGCCTTCTTCACCGTTCATTAGGGTATTCCTTTCCCTAAATATCGCTAGGCTTTCCAAGGCATCTAGTTCCCTCATGACTCTAGCTTCTCTGACTGGTGTTACTTCGTTGATGGTGATTTCGTGCCCTTTCGTAAAGATTTGTTCTGCAACTGCTGACCTGAAATTGCTCTGCTTTCCTTTCTGCTTTGCTGCTGCTGCTTCGCTTAGATGCTCTCGGACTCTGGTGTTGATCAATCTCCTTGTTTGTCCGATGTAAACTTCCTGGCAGTTAGAGCATTCGATTCGGTATATGCCCAATTTCTCATGCGGCTGTCGCTTGTCCTTTGTGGATCCAAGGATATTTTTGAGCTGGTTTTTACTGCTGGATTCGATGAGCCGTATTGATTTGTGTCGTTTGAGGTTCTTTTTTAATTTTTTAGTAATATCTGCGGGGAATGTG
This sequence comes from Stratiomys singularior, assembly GCA_954870665.1. Taxonomy (NCBI): domain Eukaryota; kingdom Metazoa; phylum Arthropoda; class Insecta; order Diptera; family Stratiomyidae; genus Stratiomys; species Stratiomys singularior. The sequence continues at coordinate 126,352,615 of OX940877.1, forward strand.
ACTGCCTTCCAATAGGTTGTTTCAGAGTCTGGGTTGACTAATTTTGATCTCTTTTTCCTTTGTCGAGTTCTTCTGATTTTCTCCGCAATCCTTTTTATTGTTGATGGTTGGAACCAATTTAACATTGCTGTTTGTAAAATGTACTGCATTTCTTTTTCCTTTACTGCTGTGCTTAGTGGTAGATCGAACATCCGGTTAATCATGGCTCGATAAGGTGATACTTTCAGTTGTTGGGTGTGGTTTGATGAGTTCGGAATCGTTCTCTGTGTGTGCGTTGACTTTCTATAAACCTCAAAGCTTAAGTTACCACTGGTTCTTGATATTAGTGTGTCTAGGAATTGTTTATTCAATAACAAAGAGGTGGCACATCTTTAGCCTCTCTTCGAGGCTTGAGTTTTCTAATTTTTGGATTCTAAAAATTTTTATCAAGGCCTTTCATTTGATACACCACTCGATCACCATCGGAAGAAATTATTTCTAATGGTAGCTTGAGGACAACGGAGACCCCTCTAAAAAGTTTGTAAATGGTCAAAAGATCTGAACTTTCGATAGACTAGCTTCTCTGAGCTTTTTGATGCGTTTTATGAACTCAGATTCCAAAGTTTTTAAGACGAATTATTCCGGTTCTCGAACGGGCAGATAGACGGACATGTGTGAGTCTCATAAGATTTTGTGTTATTCTTGAAATAGTTTTATAAGTAACTATAAAAAATCTAGAAAACAGAATAACGTAAAACATAATTTCCATTCTTCGGGCCGAATCACTGTGCAGCGCACAAATATTAGTTTAATGATTGATAAGTTAGGTTTTTCGTAAGACAGCGCACACCAAGTTATTACCGATGATTTGGCCATGCGAAAAGTTATGCACCTAGTTAATGTCAAGTGTTCTGAGCGATGCACAAAAACTGAAATACAAATTTACTAAGAACATGTTTCCCAGGATATTCGTAACGATATCTAAGAAAACCCGAAAACATTTTACAATGTGATTACCACTAACGAAACGTGGTGCTCGAAGTTTGAACCGAAGACCAAATGCGAGAGCGCCTATTGGTAAACCAAAAACTCCTCGCGTTCGAAAAAAAATAAGCATGTCAAGGGTCAAATTCATGCTCATCTCCTTTTTTGCGAACTCGATGTGTACCTCATCACGTTTACATGGATTGCGTACGTTCTGGAGTGACCGTGAAGAATGCTAGTTTTTACGTGGACGTGATTGTCTGATTACACAAATGCGTTTTTCGCGACCGAATATCGCCGATTTTTGGGAGCTTTACCTCTATAACGAACCGTGCTACGACGCTTTGCTGGTACGGAATTTTTCGTGGAATTGCCATGATGCCTACCAAACTCATCCCCCCCCCTTTCAGATCTGCTTTCAGCTGACACTTTTCATCTTCTTCAAACCACTCTTTCTTCTTCAAACCTTCCACTTTTCACGAATCATTCCCAAGGAAGAATGATTTAGTTAGTAGACAACGTCCAGCATATCTTAAAGGCATATCTGAAAGGAATCCGGCAAACGCGAGTTCCAGAAGGCATACGAATGGTGGGAATCCTTTTGTTCGCGTTGTGTCGAAGCACAAGCATCTTTATTCGAAGCCTGCTAATGAAAGCCGATGAGTTCGATTAAAATATTGAAATTAATTTATTGCTACTTCTTTTTGATCTTGCCCTTTAGAGCCAATAGTTACGTAAGGTGTAAATTGGGTTCTCCAATATGAGCAATTTTTTCTTCTTTCGATAAACACGTTAAGTACGTTCAGGCTAGAAGTATATGAAGGTAATTGAAAAGAAAACAATTTCATATTTTATAGCAAACTCATACTTTTTACTTCAAAACACTTTAAAGTTATTTTTCTACTTCGTTTCCTTCCGTAGTATTGCATTTTCCCCATGAAGTTGGTAAGTTTCTCAAGCCAGACATCATGCTTCTCACTGAAAACCACCTTAATTCATGGCACAGCATGACATTTAAGGATTTTGAATTCGTAAGAAACGATAGGCTAAACGGTTATGGGGGAGGTGGCACCGGGATATTGGTTAGAAGACCCTTTCGCTTCCAAAATATTGGAAAACTCGAATTTGAATTTCCCGTTGTGCTCGTTAGTGCCCGTTATCAAAAGTGCCCGTTATCAAAATTTCACTGCCAGGTAGGGATAACGTCTTTGTTATCTCTTCCTATGCAACTGAATGAATGTTCCAAGTTCAAGGAGGAGCTTAATTCCTTGTTTGAAGTACTTGAATTGAACAGGCTGCATAACTATTATATTCAGAATCAAAAGCACTGAAGAAGGGAGTAAGTAGCTCCCGAAATGCGCATATGCATAAATAAATCACAATTGTAGTAAGGAAAAATTGTTTCTTTTGTATAAAAAATTTTTAAAAGCAACTAAATAATACAACAAAATATACAACATAACATATATTATATTCTTGCCGGTAACCTTAACGCCCGGCATACATCATGGCTCCAAATCTAAAAGGTGTGTTCCTAAAATCGTGGAAAACAAAGAACCAAATTGAATACAGGTGCAATCTTTATGGATCGGAACCCAACATACCCTAGGACTAGCCCATATTTGAATCTTTGTATTGCTGACGCAAGACTTGAATTCACCTTTAATAGTCCCCAACGGAAACTACAGGTGCTTTTTTATGATAGCGACCATAAAGCAATCGTAATGGAAATCAATTATCACAGAGATACTGTCTTCCTCATTCCAGTTCAACATGAAAATCGTCGGTTGAATTTAAAAAAAAACGGATTTGGGTAAGTTTGAAAAAAATTTTTAATCGCGATTACCAAAAGCAATGCCCTCCTTTTGATGATAGCAACGCTTTCTCTATGGTTCCTAATGACAGAAATCGAACTAATAACGAAATAAATCTCTATTTGTCGAAGTTAGAGAAACTGACGTTGGTAAAGATTGAGAAAGGAGTGCCCAAGATTAAACATCGAAACAATATGGAAGGTTAAAAAGATTGAAAATCCTTCTTCTCACACATGTCAACAATATTTTTCGGCGATTTTTGGACTACAACCATCCCTCGTTGACTTTGCTGAAACTACACCCGAAAAATGTCCAGAACTAAATCCGTTCATACTTCAGGAGTGAGGGCAGCATTCAATGGGCGGAAGAACTGAGGGGTATTAGCCCACAGGACCTAGATGGCGTTTTCACGAAAGTAAATAGTTTATTCCTTAAAAGGTATCGTGTGGAGGTATCGAATCTTGGAGTCACTGGTGATGAATTAAATCTTCTTGATAGGGCTGGTATCGAAATTGATAGTACGACTTCGAATAGAAACGGAAACAGGATTATATGTGATGGATTGCAGAAACTTGCCCTGATTGGAACACATTTCGAATTGGTTCATCTACAAAATCCTGCGAGAGGAAATCAAATATTTTCAGAAGTCAAGGCTGCACTGCAAGCCAATTCTTCATTTCAATGAGACATTAACATCTGAACTCATACCGAGCTTAAATCTTATCGATTCTTTTGTCAGCTATAAAGACTTATACTTCATATTTGGCAGGATAAACAACAAGAAATCATGTGGTATTGACGGTATTCCGAATATAGTTCTTCAAAATTGGCCTGAGGTTACTATCAGAAATTATTGCATATTTTACACACACCATAATGTTTTGCCATAATGTGTAATATGTTATACGGAAAATCATTTGTTATAAATGATGGAAATCTGACGACAATGCGCGACTTCAAGGTCTTGAATGGTCTACAACAGGGTACAGTTACTGTGCCTCTGCTCTTCATTCGCAAACTATTGAATGACTTTGATTTTGATGTCTCATCAACGCGATCATTGCTAGCGTTTGCCGAAGATTTGATCATCTATACAGCAGACCGAAAAGCTTCAACAGTCTAGAGTAACCTCCAAAGATTGTTTAATGATGTGCAGCAGTTGGCGAATGAAATTTTCTTCGCAGAAGTGCGAAACTATTTTGTTTCGAACCACGCTGCAAGAGGCCAGCCAAGACCTGAAACGTAATTGGAAGGATTTCCATATTATGGCTGGCGAGTGTAGTTCAGAGCGAGTTCCACATATATCCTGTGTAAGATACCTCGGTGTTCATCTCGATCAATATCTGTACTATGGAGATCATGTCAAAATGATGCTGAGTACAGCACAGAAAGGAGTCATGGCCCTTGGTCTTGGTCGACTCTTTCATTCTAAATACATTCTTCAAAAGGTCAGTTATCTGTTACAAGAACCTGGTTAGACCAATTTTGACATATGGATGTCAGATTTGGTACAATCCGATTGCTAGTACTATGGAAAGATTGAGAGTTGTCGAAAGGGAATCTCTTCGTGCATGTACAGGTTTATACAGGAAGCCTGAGACGGATTCGAAACACCATATATCTAATAGGAAGTATCAAACTGCTAAAGTGACGAGAATCGATATCTTCATAGTGAGACTTCTTCGCAATCATAACGTAAGGTCTGTAACTGTGAGTGAAAATCCCTGGATTTCACAGCCATTCCATCCTACAGATGACTATATTGCGGCTTGCCTCACTGCTGGTTTTGTTCCTCAAAAAAGCATTCATGTATTTAGACATGGATCGATATATCTTTGATCCCGACGGCGTCCCAATTATATGTCAAATAATAGAGGGGCCACCGGTAAAAAGATAAAATATCCTCCGAATTTGAATACATGAGACCTAATGGACATATTCATTCGCTAAATTCGTTGAGACTGGTCGGGCTGAGATGGATCAGGCTAGGTATTGGCAAGGTATTGGTAATTAAGAGAGCCGTTTGGACCATTAAGTTTTTTCGTATTTTTGTTGTTTAGAATCAGCTTTATATTCTTGAAAAATTTATAACGAGGAATATTAAATAAAGCGCTTTTGGCTTTGGTAAGTTTTTCATGTCGTTTCCGGAGAATGCTTTCGGCGGGTATTCAACCTATTGCGCACAAAATTTTCAACCTGTTGCTGCAAAACACTCTCCTCCAAGTGGCCCCTAAAGAAGTCCAAACATAAGGAAATCACATGGTGTAGGGAGGGTGTTCAAACGCAGTCCATTGCACTTCAGCAATTTTTTGGTTGCTAGAGCTGCAGTGTGCGGTTTTTGATTGTCAAGCAGAAGCAAGACGTCTCGGGTTGGCTGATGGCGTCGTTTTGACCGAAACGCGGCTCGAATCTGGTCAAGAACGCGAACGCGAGTGATCTAAAGAAAAATTTTTTAAGTTTATTAATAGACGCGTCCTTGATGCGAACCAATGTGAAAAAATAATAGGAAGAAATGGGAATAGGCATCGCATCCGACCTAATCCAAACTACGAAAGTGTGATAATTATAGTTTTATGTGACATTCATTCTAAAAAGAAATTTCTGTTAATCAAATTTCAATGGATGATGAGAAATTACAATTGAGGTTGACTGAAAAGCGGCTAATCTTCTTTTTTGATGAATTTAAATTTTCATACAGCAGCGCTTACTACGCAAAATAAGACGGATCCTACATTGGATGATGATTGCATTTGGAGAAGCTACTGACATTTCCTGCAGATAATTTCCACACGCGAGAGCACAAATTCGAGTAACGCATCGTGATCGGGAAGCAAACAGGAGCAGCAAGCAAAAAAAAATTCAAAAGAAAAGTGCTTCCTTCGACTATTTGCAGCTGCTAACCGAGTATGAGAACCCTCCACATTCAGCAGGATTAAACGATTAACATAAATTGTTAAAGCTTTCTACTAATAATGAAAACGTTGAAAACCACATTTTCGTATAATGACATAGTTCAAACACGTACGTCCTCTTCTTATTCAACTCGATCAATTATTATAAATGGGAGGAATGGCCCGAAAATTTCGGATAACTTGGATGAAACCTTTAAAATACAGATAATTAGTCATTTATAGTTTTGTTGTCTCCTTTGTAGTCGCATGAAAAAAAAAATTTGAATTTGTAGTTTTTCCTTTACAGATTGCCGGTAAAGTCTTACACTGTTTAAAACATTCTTCTTAACCCATTTACATCATAAGAAAATATGAAAAAAAGGCCCATAGCACGGAAAAAATTTTATTTCATATTTAGGTGTAAAATTGTATAAAAGTATAAAAAAAACTCATTTTTGAGCATTATTTTTTAGAAATTTTGTTCAGTATGGTAGTATTTGAAATGTGGGATGCATATAGGCACTTCAAAATTTTCACACTGGTAAAGAGTTTCCCCTCCTTTTCTTTTCTTGTAAACAAACAACGCAACGCTTTTGAGCTTGTTTTGACGAAGTGGATGGTATGACCATTGGAAAATGTTATCCAGGAAATCTTGGTGGCAATGATGCGGACGTTGTAACTGTTCGTTTTTTTTTTGGTGTCTTTATTCTTCCTATACTATTTGCAATAATTCCTTCAGCAAGTTTTTGTTTGAACACGTGAAATGATCGGCCTTTATGAATGTTCTTGAAAATAATAAAACTATTCAAAAGCATCATATCGACGCAATAAAAAAAATCTTTTTGTATGCTTTGTGATACCGTCGCATAATATGAAATTTGCTTAGCATTTGATCACCTCCATCAAATTCTCCCATATTTTTATTGCAATCTAAAACTGCAGTAGAGGCTTTACAATTTTTGCTCTGTAATCAATTTTTCCCGTATCAACTAACTCTAGAGCGTGCATTGTTGATAACCTTACTACGTTTTTTTTTTGTCTTTCCATTTTATTGCTGACACGTTTTTACTTTGGAGAATAGTAGCTTCTCCTTTGTTGAATTCTTGTCTCTAAAGCTTATGGCATTCCTTTCCTGTTCATTCTTACTGTGCCGCAAACATTAGTTTGTAGTTTGTATAATTTATTATATAAATCTAGAGAACTATACCAATTGTCTAAATACAGGCAATAACCCTTTCGTAACAAACTACTTTCTTTCATGAAATCTAATACAATCTTCGTGCTGGCTAGCTCTTGTTCAGGTTTATCCTTTCCTATATATTTTCTTAACCCTTAGTTGGCACACGGGGTCTAAAGGACCCCACGCTCTCTTCAAAGCGATTTTTCACATAGAAATCGTTAGGTTTAGGGCCTGTCGCGTCACCTACATTTAGAGGAGGGTTTGAACTAACATTCCACGCAGGTAAAGGTAGGCATTCATCGCTTAACTGCCAACGCGAGCGGTTCGAAGTTCGGTTGGGGTCCCTCAGACCCCGTGTGTCAGTGATGTCGTTTCAAGTGAAATTCGGAGCAAATTTTTTTGTGTTGTTTTGAGTGATTTGTGAACAATTTATAAAGTAAGTAATTGACTGAAGTCAAAATAAAATTTTTAAATTAATAATAATAAGAATTATAATAATTTTTAAAATCACGTTTCTAGTATTATGGCGCGGTATAATCTAAGGCATCGCAACGTGGTCGATTTATTGCATGAAGATGACGTGGATGACACATTTCTCGATGAAGCCTCTTCTGGGGAGGAAGATCGAATCTCTGTAGAAGATGAGGGCACCGATACGGACGAATATCAACCGTCCGAAGACGGTTCCGACGCCGACGGTGATCCGGAAAATGTACCGCTTCAAGAACGGCTACGCATGGCTCGTGAACAGGATGCTATAGAGGTAGACCTCGAAAGTGATGATGACCGTCCACTGGAGCAACGTCTGGCAGCAAGAGCTCGAGGTCGACCAAGCAAGATTCTTCGCGGTAAAAATGGCTACCGCTGGAAAATTCGAACCGATAGACGCGAACCGTAAGGTAAATACCGTTAAAAATTCCAAAGCTATTGGGTCTACGTCACGCCGAACTTTCTAGGCAGGCGACAGCGTGCTCTAGACCTTTCTAGTTGAGTACCTGCTCTGCTGACCCTTCACTCGCAGAGCAGGTATATAAAAGCAACATAGTCCCTGTGCCCGCATAGCACATACACACACACACAGATATGCTTACACATTATTTCGATTTTTAGATCGGGTCAGCGTGCATGAAGAGAGAATTCCTGGACCAACGGGTGCAGCTGCAGGACTGATGACATTCCATGAATTATGGTCAGTTTTAATAACCGATGAGCTGTTAGAAATCATAGTCGGTCATACGAATACTGAGATAGAAAACGTTTGTTCTAAACTCATGGCAGGAAATGTTGCAATGCAGTCGTATCATCATCACACAGATGTTGATGAAATTAAAGTTTTTATTGCTATTTTGTATTATTCCGGCGCTTGGAAATTGTCGCACGTCAATATTCACGATCTTTGGCAGAATGAAAACGGGTTCGCCATGTTTCGTGTTGTAATGCCAAGGGCGCGTTTTACATTTATTTACAGATGCATTCGATTTGATGATAGAGTGTAATGTATTAATTTATTTAATTACAATTTGTTGAGTATAATAACTTTCTACTTTACGTCAGTTGTCAAGCGTCTATATAAGTTGAATTGAAAGTGAGAGAGATCAATTTCTCGCTGTCGCTATTTATACCTCCATCATCTAGCGGTGAAACCTGACACTAGGTTGTCATCTGGCAATCGCTACAGTACTCCCCCTCGAGTGACATTGTCACGATGATGTTTTGCAGGAGGATACGTCTTAATAATTCGTGGTCGTGATGTGACGGGTTGCCATGAAATTGATTTCGGCTGACAAGGAACAGAAGCATTTTGATTTAATATGAAGGATGACGGATTTTCGACGTGCTGGGTAGCGGCGACGGCAACGAAAGCTGGTTTCAAACGTTCAGTAGACACATTGATTTGTCTACCCTCGACATCAACGGTAAACAAAACATCCGAAATCCGGTTGATCACTTTGTGAGGTCCTGTGTACGGTTGGCAGAGTGATCTCTTGACGGCGTCAACCCTCAAGAAGATGTGTGAACAGGAATGTAACTGCGGATGCACGAAGGTTGTTCGTTCAATGCGACGGTTGACTGGAACTGGTCGTAATTCACGCATGTGTTGCTTCAGCATCGATCCGAATGCGTGCGGATCGAACTGTTTGTCATCGCTCACGAAAAACTCGCCAGGAAGTGTTAATGTAGTTCCATAAACCAGCTCAGCGCAACATGCTCCTAAATCCTCCTTAAATGCATTTCGGAGTCCTAGTAAAACGGTTGGTAGGATATGGGGCCAGTTAGAATTCCGCTCGTGGCACATGATGGCAGCTTTTAATGTGCGATGCCATCGCTCGACCAACCCATTCGATGCTGGGTGATATGGCGAAGTTCGCGTTCGTTTACATCCCAAGAGTTTAGAGAGTGAAGAGAAAAGCGCGGACTCAAATTGAGTTCCTTGATCAGTCGTTACGATCTGTGGCGCTCCAAATCTCGATACCCAGCTTGCGTAAAATGCGAAGGCAACGGTTTCAGCTGTTTGGTCGCAAACAGGAACTGCTTCTGGCCAGCGTGAAAATCGGTCAACCATGGTTACGCAATAGCGATAACCGTTGGCTGTTATTAGTGGTCCGATTATATCCAGATGAACCTGCTGGAAGCGTTTGTCCGGTATCGAAAACTCTTGAATGGTGTTTTTCGTATGTCTGCCAACCTTGGATTTCTGACATGGTATACAAGAGCGTGTATACGCCCGAATGTCTTTCTTCATGTCAGGCCAAACAAATTTCCGTTGAATTGCTCGAATCATTGCGCGGGCTCCAGGATGCGAGCATCTATGGAAGGTCTCCATCACTCGATTTCGTAGAGTTGATGGAACGTATGGTCGTATATTGCTCGTCGATGTATCACAATATAAATTTCCTTGTTCTTCCATAGGGAGTGGGTGCAGCTTGAGCGAAGTACTGTTTCCAGATAGGAGTGTTTGAAGTGCGGTGTCGTCGCGTTGTTCATCGATCAGTTCACAGGTGGTTATTGACGATGGCAGGTTGATTGCTTCCACTCGTGATAATGTGTCTGCTACGATGTTTTCCTCTCCACTTACATGCACGATTCGGGTGCAAAATTGAGATATAAAACTTAAGTGCCTTATCTGTCTCGGCGAAGATTTTTCTGTTTTCTGGCTGAACGCATATATTAATGGTTTGCGATCCGTCTTGATAACGAATTGCGTGCCTTCCAGCCAGTGTCGGAAGTGTTTTACACTGCTGTAAATAGCTAATAGCTCTCGGTCGTAAACGCTGTACTTGACTTCGGCGTTGCTGAGTTTCCGCTGAAAGTACGCTAGAGGTAGCCAGTTACCATTAACTTTTTGCTCGAGGACGGATCCAATCGCAACATTCGAGGCATCAGTAACAAGTTGTAATGGCATTGATGGAGAAAAGTGCACTAGCAATGTTTCTTTCGCTAGGCTTTCCTTACAAGCGTTAAAGGCTTTTATAGTCTCTGCCGACCATTCGATGAAGCTTTTGTCACCTTTCTTCACGTTGCGGAGATATTGATGAAGAGGTGCTTGTAAGTTAGCAGCATCACGAATAAATCTTCGGTAATAGTTTAAAGTGCCGAGAAAACAACGCAGTTGCTTTACCGTTGTTGGCAATTTAAAATCTCGTATGGCTTTCACTCGCGAATCAGGTGGAGAAATGCCATGCTTATTTATCTTGTGGCCGAGATACTCGATTTCCTTTACGCCTAATTCACATTTGGCGATGTTGATGACTATTCCGTATGATTTCAACCGTTCGAAAATTACACGAAGATGATGCATGTGTTCCTCGTTGGATTTAGATGCAACCAGAATGTCATCTAGATAACACACACAAAAGTCCAAACCACGTAAAACTTCGTCCACGAACCGTTGAAAGGTTTGGGCGGCATTTCGAAGGCCGAATGTCATAACCTTGAATTCGAACAATCTAAAAGGTGTTATGACTGCCGTTTTCGGGACATCTTCTTCGGCAACAGGAATTTGGAAATATGCACGAAGCAAGTCTAACTTTGAAAATACACATTTGCCTGTGAGACCTGATGTAATATCCTGTATATGTCGCATGGGGTAGCGGTCCGGAATGGTGACGGCATTTAGTCTGCGATAATCACCGCATGGGCGCCACGAACCTTCCTTCTTGGGCACTAGATGTAAAGGGCTGGCCCATGGGCTGTTTGACGGGCGGCAGTAACCTTTGTCCATCATATACTGGAATTCAGCTTTGGCGATTTTCAGCTTGTCTGGTGGTAGTCGTCTAGGGCGCTCCGCTACGGGTGGACCAGTGGTGACGATGTGATGTTTTACGGAATGTTGAATTGTTTTCGCTAAGGCTGGATTTGTAACTTCCGGATATGATTTCAGGAGTTCGTGGAATCGCGATTCACCATTTATCGTAACAATAGATCCTGTGCACAGATTTGATATGGCTCCGGCTGATGTGAGATTAGTTTTTAGATCAACGAGACGTCTGTTTTTTAAATCTACAGATAGACCGTGCTCTTTCAGAAAGTCAGCACCTATGATTGGTTGCGAAACATCAGCAACTATAAATGGCCACGTGAATGGTCGACGCAGGTTGAAATTCAATGTCAACAACTTTTCACCATAAGTATTTATCGGAGATTTGTTGGCCGCATATAGCTTATATTTTGTCTTACTATGATTTCCGAGCGATTGGAGTTTAGGTATGACTGACACGTCCGCACCTGTGTCAATCAAAAATTTTAGTTTGGAGTGTTGATCTATCACAAACAGACGGTTTGTTGTGGAGCGGCTGCGATCCGTCTCAACCCGCAGGGCTCCTATGCGTTTCCCGGTGTCACTGGTACCTGAAAGTTACACGGCTTGGTGCAACGACGAGCGGCTACTCCGAACTTTCGATGAAAGTAGCAAATTTTGTTTTCATTTTTTCGATTGCGAGAACGGCTTTGTCGCCTGAAATGTCGTGGTGATCTTGATCTTCGATAAGTGGACACACGTAGTTCTTCAATTGATGCTTTCAATTCTGCGATCTGTGCACTTAAGTTTTCCGTTCTGGGCGAGCTTCCTTTTGAAGACATATTTGTTAGCGTCGGCTTCGAGTTACGTCCGGGTCACCAATGTAATGTATTAATTTATTTAATTACAATTTGTTGAGTATAATAACTTTCTACTTTACGTCAGTTGTCAAGCGTCTATATAAGTTGAATTGAAAGTGAGAGAGATCAATTTCTCGCTGTCGCTATTTATACCTCCATCATCTAGCGGTGAAACCTGACACTAGGTTGTCATCTGGCAATCGCTACAAGAGCTACTCGTGATACCACTGATAAACTCGCGCCTATTAGGGAAATTTGGTCGAAGTTTATTACTAATTGTCAAAATGCTTATAATTTATCGGAAAAAGCAACTGTCGATGAGCAGTTGCTTGGTTTTCGTGGCAGGTGCGGGTTTCGGATGTATATAAAATCAAAGCCGGACAAATATGGTCTGAAAGTTGTAGCACTGAACGATGCCAAAACAGGCTACCTGTACTACGGTGAACCGTACTTAGGAAAAAATACGCGTGTTGAATTGCTTTCCGGTGAAACTTCTTCAGAGTATTTTTTCTAGCAGTAACAGCACCGATTGATAATTCAAAAATCACTGTCACATATGACAATTGGTTCACGAGCATTCCTCTGTTCGAACGGTTTCAGAAAGAACCATACTGTTTAACACTTACTGGGACGATTAGGAAAAATAAGCGCGAAATTCCAGCTCAGATGAAAATCCCGTCGAAAACCGTACCAGATTCGCAATTCTGTTCCGCCAAAAATTCGAAAATCATGCTTGTGGCATATACGCCGAAAAAAAAAACAAAGTCGTTTTTTTGGCGTCTACTTATTCACAATCGACACGAATAACGGACGGAAAGCCGAACCTTGTTTTGCACTATAACGATACCAAAGGTGCTACAGATAGATTTGATCAACTGTGTCACGCGTACACGGTCTCTAGGAGAACAAATCGTTGGCCCTTGCGGTTCTTTTTCGGTATTTTGGACCAGGCAGCTGTCAATGCCAGGATTTTGTTAAAATGTGCGTACATAAATGTACAAAATACCGAAAAAGTAAGAGCAAGTAACTGTTTAAATCGACTAGCAGTACATCTTGCGAGGTCATTTATGATGACAAGGCTTGGTAATCCGTCAGTACGAATTACCACAAAGGTGTGCATGAAAGGCATCTTGGGCTTAGATGAACCCTCTGTCATCGAAAATGAACGACCACGTCTTCCAACGAAAATGAGATGCACTGTCTGTAGTCGTCACAAAGATAAAAAGACGATAATGCAATGCCCTTCATGCTTGAGACCGATGTGCGATAATCATCGTATGTACTTATGCGTCGAATGTGCCGGAGAAAGCTAATTTTAGCTGGAGTTTTTCAATTACTTTAAGTAAATATCATTAATTTTAAGTAAGAACATGTATTTATAATGTAAATTGACTTTTTAATACGATTATATTGAAAAAAATATGAAAAAATGCTGTCTTATTTGTACCTTCATTTTTCTGCATTCATTTTGCAGAATAAATACCTTTTTTTAGAAGTACTACTTTTTCCATCATATACATTTTAAAGAACAGCTATTGCTACGTTAACCCTCAAATTTTCATGAAAAAATATTGAAAATTAAAAAAGATATGAATTTTTAAATAAAAAATGCACATTTTTGCTTACTTTTTTTTCGACAATTTTTTTAGATAATTTAACAATGAAAATTGACTTCAACAATGACACAATAAACTTCAGAAAGGTTTAAACTATATGTGTGATTTTTTCCGAAACTTTATATAAACAATTAACAAAGTTATAAACATTTTTTACGCTGGGGTCCAATGGACCCCGTGTGCCAACTATGTAATTTTTAGGACGTGTGTCAAGCAAGGGTTAAATTGTGTATATATTGTGGTTTTGAATCACACAATTTATAAAACTTTATCCCGAATCTGGCCCGCTTTGATTTGTTGAACTGAATATAGTGCAATCTACTTCTACATTTCATCAACGATTCGTCAATGGAAGTATCACGCCCTGGTGTTGTTTGAAAAAGATTGGTTATAAAAAAAAACAAATAAAATGGACTGCACACAGGTTTACAAGTTTTGTTTATAATGTTTCAACTTTGAATGTTTATTTATCAATTTATGATCACAGTTTTCTTTGTCGATGTTTATCAGCTGAAAGGTGGTGAGAAGTTTCACCCAGACGGTGTTGATGGTGGACGTCTGCCCCACGAGTTTGATCCACCGCTGCTCTACAGTATGTTGATAGGTTACCTAGTGAAAATCTGGGTCCACCAGCTAGGGTGTAATGAGCTAACAGTCACCAGCGTGATTGAGATTTCCTCAAATCACCAGCGAGGGTGATATCAACACTGATCACCAGCTAGGGTGATCTTCTCTACACGTCACCAGCTAGGGTGAAAAAACTCTATAACTCCAGCGAGGGAGATAGTCCTTCAACGTCATCAGCGAGGGTGATATTCACTTTTAGACAAATAATCACGATCCTATATGCGCGAAGGTCTGTCTCTAATGAGAACCAGAAGAAGACTGACTGGTAGAACGATGGCGGAAAGGTCCCAAAGTCCGTAGAGGGGGCAGTTCTAGCGAAGAGTCGGTCTCGTGATTGATTGAAGAAACTCTATTGGAACGAGTGTCTCACGTGTTGTTGTGAAGTATGGAAAATCCCGCCATAAAACGACGTATTTAGTTCTTTGTGAGGCTGAGGACCTGGGAAACCCCAACATCAGGGTTGTTAAGCCTTCCCAGATGCTCACCTCATCTGGTTGGGATTTTTCCTTCATAGATAGTGATAATAATTTTTATTATATGTTTATTTTTGGGCTTTTCTCGTTTTCTTTACATATCTCAAACAGGTGTACATACGTCTTTGAATGCTGTAGTAAGTTTTTCAAGTATTGGTCTTATTTTTCGCAACGGATCATCTGGTTGTTGAAATTCATGAATTTACGAAATGCAAATTTTTGGAAACTGAGAAAAATTTATCCCTAGACATAACTGTTTTAAAAAATGATGTTTCTGTGCTTTCATCTGCGGACCAATAGCTTTGAAGCGTTGGGTTATGTACTAAAGGCATCAAAATATTTAAAGCAAAATAAACTTTTATTTCGTCTACACTGATCTCTTCAAAATGATTATCATTTTCACGAAACCTGTTTGTTTCCGTTACAATATCGCCCAGAATGTCTTCATTCAACACTAATTCCAAAACATTATGTCTGGTTAAAATTGAAATATCTTTGTTTATACTGCCAGCATGGAAAAATTTGTGAACTTTTAGTATTTCATTTTTTTCCTCCCACTCTAATTCACTACCATCACCATCGGATATTATTTGTCTAATTTGAATTCTTTTAAGCGGCCTAATTTCTTCTGAACTTCAATCAGAAAAATTTCTTTCAAATTCAAGAATTCCTTCCATTTCTGTTTTAAAGGTTACAAATGACTTTAGAGACTAACAAATTTTGGAATGCGAATAGCATCCGCGATACTGATTGCAGAGATAACAAAAAGAAGCAAAATAACAAATCATCATTGCATCCAAGAAGTATAACAGTTATCAGTATCAGTGCTTGTCTCTGTGATCTTTTACTGTTAGGGAGTGTGTTATTTTGATTAAATAATTGGATTCAATGTCGAACACAGCGGTGTATATATACGCTCCAGTGATAGTGACAAGGAAAATTGAGCGTATTTATACGCTAATAAGGCAAATGGGTTAACAAACGCCCTTAATAGCGGCCGAGATGACAGAAGCGCAGCTGAAATGGTTTTCACAAAATTTATGAATATCGCAACGACATGGAATTTCGTTTGCAAATAAAATAGATAATTTAATTTAAGAGTATTTCTCTCGAAATTTTGAAGCCGAAAGGCCCCTTGAGAGAAAAATCAAAGTGATTCCATTCAATTCCAAAAATGAAATTTTCGATACATAGAATTTGATATCAAATTTTTTCAGCGTAAACAGAGATTTCATTGGACCATCAAAATGTTTAATTAGCATCGAACACATAAAGAGCCAACCAAGTTCAAGGGTTCAACTGACCCCAGTAGCACCACTGATAATTGTACGGGGCACTTGCAAACAATGGACGTTATCATTTCATTGTTCAATGGTAAATCTTTCAAGGCTAGCAAACAATATCTGGCTCTTGCTTGCTCTCTTGTACTGCGTGATGGTTTCCGTTTACCCTTAACCGTTTGTAGTAATTCCGGTACAATATTATGCTGGGTAAATTAGCTTAATTTTACATTGAATTTACGTGGTAAATATTTTGGGTTAAAAGCTTAATCAAGAGTTTACCATCAGTATTCACGACAGACGCTTCCGTCCTCGAGTCTTCCATCGGCGAATTCGATCCCAATTGATTTGAATCGTAACCTTTGACGCATCCCTCAGGAAAGTTATGCGAGTATTCGTGCTCGCGAAGCATCAGATTCACCTGTAAACAACGAAGCATAAACAAGCATATTATATAAGTTCACGTATGACACCCAAATACGCTGCGCATGGAAGTTACTAAAATAAACTCACATCGTATGGGGATAATTGTGGCAAAGCGGAGCGCATCCATGGCGTATTGGACAAATCGCGGAACAAACCATGCCTTCTGCCGCTCGGAAATGACGTCGCGACCCGATTGAAGATGGCAAGCATTTGCAAGCAGAGGTTGTAAATGACTGAAAAATCGTTTCAAAATCAACTTGACTTTTTAGCAATCGCGAAATATATCCAGAGAAAGTGGCGTGCACGACAATTGCAGATTTTGATAATAAAATGTCAAAATCAGCTGTTGCCGGTCGAGTCCATTGTGCTGAATTACGACACGAAAACAGTGCTCCCAGCACACTTAAAACGAGTTTATAAAGAGTGACAGTCGACCAAATGCTACTGAAACTTTTCTATTGGATGGTACTAGCTGACTGAATTCGGGCATATTTTACCTATTACGACTGCGAATAGGAGGACTATTCGCCGTTTGAATTTGATCAAATTCATTGTACAGTCGGGCTGCTCTTTCCCCATACAATCACGATTGGAATCATCTCGCGCGCAAACTTAAATACAATTTACCAAGAGTGACACACGTCAGTTTGCTCAGTATTCACGAAAAACTTTCACCCACACCGAATCTCGACAGCTTGCAGCTGAAAAGTCAGTCTCTATTTTTTGAATTCAGCAAAAACAGCCATGTTTACTTTGGTACTTTGTCGCGGCCAATCTAGTCCGTTTTGACGTGTGATGTACACCTGTTTCTGTCAAGGATCGAAGGGTGTTTATGTCGCTTGAAATTGGTGAGAACAGTGCAAAATTACACAGAAACAACGCGAAAAGTGTCCGTAAGGCGTTCACGCATAGCCTCAAGTGGAATACGTGCGACTCGGGTAGCCGAATTAGCAACAAAGATGTCATAAAAGCGGGCGATGTCCATGCTGCGTGGTTGCCACCAAGATGTTTGTAATTAAAGGTAATTGGGGCCGCGATGCGACCACCCTTCATGCGGAAAATTGTGTCTGTGTCAAGTGGGTGTTGAAACGAACCGTTTTCGATTGCGTACGGTTAACATGTACACGATTTGAGTGCAATAACACAAAATAATTCGATCGCTAGTGGCGGAAAGATCGCAGCAAATTTTTTTCCATTTTGTGTGAAAGTTTTTCTATCGTCAAGAGGGAGTGAGAAGGAGCGAGAAAATTTACTGGGCCATTCAAGTACTGCCATAGGTGTCCCTTGTGTTGAGGTGAATTCCGCTGTGTCGGAATGTCACTGCCCATGGGTTTCGTATGCAGATTTTTGCCACTCGGACACTTTGCAATTCAATATTCCAATTTTTTTTATAGAGTGCTAGATGTATGCAGCTGCTGTATGTTGGCAGACAAAGTTCAAACAGTGAATCAAATATTCGCTTGTCGCAAGACAACAGCGGGCTCTTGAATGTCAGCGGCAGTGAAAACGAGACTTTCATTGCCAGCTGCCCATGAATAATGAATTGTTTATGTTCGGTCATTATGAATGGACTTGTGATATAAGCATAATTATTGTTTATTGTGCTTTTATTTGCAACCAAAATATTTATTATGAAAACTTCCATTGAGCGGACTTGTTCGCTATTTTAAACTGTTAAATAGAATACTTTCTTCTAAGAAAAACGACTCGAAACGAAGGACGGCTTCAAACCTATTCTGAACTCTTTCAATTTATTTATAATAAAAATATAATATAAATTAGTGAACCAAATAATTGAATATCTTAAATTCAATTTTCAAAAGCAAGGCTTCATTGTGAAACGTTCAATTTTGTAACGATTCTGAGAAATATGAAAGGAGTTGATGTTTGGTCTGATGAAAATAATTAAAATGATTGAGTTCATCGACCTAATATTAATGGTTTCACATTTTAATGATTCGCAGTGATTTGACGCTGCATTGAAAAACTGATGGAGTGCAAAAAACCAAAATGGCGTATGAAAATTTACCAAAACTTCAAACAAATTATTCAAAAATATTCAAAAAATCGAGACCATATCGTTTGTAACGATGCAAACTTCAAATATCTTCAAGAAGATTAACTGTATATTGAATTTAAGGATACTATCCGAATTGTTTTGCAATGGTGAAACTAAAAAATTATGATGAGAAAATAAATTATGTATATGAAAATTTTACTATGTTTTGAAATTCTCGAAAAATTAAAAGCAAACAATCCTGTTGGGTAGCAGAGAAAAAGAGAAGAATGCACCCATGCGAGTACCACTCATACATGAGAAGTCTAGAAAAAGCGTGCTTTGGATATACAAAATCCATCAAAAGACGTGTGCTAAACGAAGCTTAAAACCTAACGGCAAGGATATGAAAATATTCGAAAACAAAGTGCTAAGGTTAATCCCCGAGGAAGACCGAACGATCGAAAACCAATTACGACAAAAACATTTAACAAACAAAATTTAAAGAAAAATAACTCGATGAGAAATATTTTGCGAAAATGGAATCAATTATCCTCATGCTAGGAATAGTTTTCGGGCAAGTGGAAGCATCGTTATACGATGACATTATATTTTAATGTAACTTTGTTTGGCTTAGGCCTAATTCAAATTCCTTTCTAGTATGCTAGTATTGTATTTGTAAGTAGATCTTTGTGGTAAAGTTTAACGCATTTAAGTTACACAGTCATCGAATTTAATGAGAACTACTTTCTTTCACCCTACTCAGCAATAGAAATTATAAACTTTCATTCCAGCATATTAAAAAGAAAACAATATTCCAACAGTTATTTTCAATTCGCGTGTCAGAATCAAATTTGATTATTTCAAATATACCTCATTGTTCTCGAAAAAACCTACAGTATTGCTAAGCAAGTATAAGCAATCTCAAACCGTGAGGGGCGGTTTACACTTCAAGGAAGGCGTCCAAAACAAATCCAAATTTTTTATTCAAAATTTAAAACCGATTATTTTGTTGTGGTGCGTGGTGTGTTTCGCGTCTATTAGTATCATTTGTGTTAACCATTGTTATAATTGGTAAATCAAGAGAAAATTTTTTTTTGTGGTAGGGTGTTGAAGGCTTTTTACGCCCTGAGTGTGGGACTCCCAGACGCGCAATGCATTTGGACTACCCACTAAACACCTCCCCTGTCAACCTGAGAACTTAGCCTGGAACCGTTTAACACGTTACTTCGGGTTAGGCCTCGTGTTTCTACACCTAGAGGCGCCTTCGGATTATGGGAATCTCTTCTCGAACAGGAAGGAAGGAGAAGAAGGAATTGCTAGAAAAGAGATCTCCCCATCCCCGATGTTCCGAGCGCTCAAATAAAGCTTTCTTCAGTATCAGCACTGCCCGAGCATATTGCGCCACGCGATTCCAATTGTCAACCGTTTTCAGCATTTCTCCGACCATAGTTTCCGGACAGAGCTCTCCAATTTCGCTGAAGTGGTCCCCGCGCTGCTTGCTCTATCTTTTGCAAGAGAAGAATGTGTGATAGGCATCATCCAACTCTCCTGCACAAAGCACACCGTTAGGAGGCCGTGCTCTGTCAATCTTGTGCAGGTAGGACCGAAAACAACCGTACCCGCTTAAGAACTGGTTAGGTAGAAATCGGTCTCACCATGCACTCGACTGAGCCACGCCCCCAGGTCAGGGATCAGACATGCAGTCCACCTTCCCCTTGTGTCTTTCTCCCAGGACTGTTGCCAATCGCTGAGAGAGCGACGGATCTCTTCCCTGGTGATCTCTTCGGTCTTCGCCTCTGTGCAGGTAAATACTTCTGCGCTCTCTCGCATGGAGGGCGATGGGTATCACCCCTGCGATTACCAGCACTGCCGCAGCGGAGACTGTTCGATATGCGCATGAGATTCGCAACGATCCTTGTCTGTACACCTGAACCAACCGCTTCCGGTGTAACTCCTTGCTGAGAGCGTCGCCCCACAGTTCACTTCAGTATCCGCTTTCTCAGTATTCCACCGGAGCGCAGAAGAACAAGCGCCTGGTTTTCGGAAAGCACCGTGATCGATCTCCAGCACTTTGTACTGGTGATCTCTGGCCGAGTAATCCTCTAACACTCTCCAATTTTTAACCGATTGTACCAGGAACTCCGAAGCGAATGTCACATCAGATAAGATTCCGACGTAAGCCCACCGACAGAAAGTAGGGGTGTGGGATGTGTTCAATACGACGAGCCCAGTACTGACTGTCATCTCTAGGATCCGTTTGCCCCAGGCAACTGATTCAGGCATGCCCCAATCTATTCCTTTTGCCTTGGAGTCACCCCCGACGAGCACATGGCCCTCAATACTCGAAACAGCATCCTCCAAAGCGTTGAACCTAAGTTGAAGATACGACAACGATTCGTTCGGAGTTAGGTATACACTAAAGAGTGTAGTTCCCGAACACCGAACCCAAACGAAACCATCTCCTCGCCCCGACCCTGCACTCGGAGGTGAGCTCTGCTCCGAACGCAGATGGCGGGTTTGGTGGATCGGATTCATCAGGATAACATTTTTGTGAATTTCTAGTGTGATGTTGCTAGCTCAGCAGCAGCAAGTCAGCTTGCCTGTCCCTCGCAAACTGTTCGAGTAGGTCTTGTGCCATGATACTTCGATGCAGATTGATTTGAAGGATGCGAATCATTGCAGAAGCGCTTTAGCTTTGGTTAGGGCTTCTTGAAAGACCTGACACTTCCCTCTGCCTGGAATGTGTTTCAAATCACCTTGTCTCGGGTCATACTCCTGGCAAAGAACACAGTGTGACTCGTCTGTGCATTTCTTCTTTTTATGCCCTGACTTACCGCAATTGTAGCACAAGAAGTTTCGGTCAGTTTCATTAAATGCCTGTGCGGTATGATCGTATCCAAGGCACTTGAAACACCGGAGAGGAATCGATCTTCGCCGTGTCCGACAAATAACCCACCTTATGCTAAGTTTGCCCTGCTTCAAAAGCTGTTCTGCTTCCCTCACTGTGAGGTCGACTATGGCCATGCGTTGACTCCTGTTGTTCGGTTTGGCCAGCCTGAATTTCGTCTCGCCTAGTACGGGGAAATCGAGTTTTGAGTCGTCTTCTATTTCGGGCAGGTCTGTAACGCGGTCAATGTCTCTTATTTAGAGTGTGGCTTTAGGCTCGAGTGAGGCTTCCGTTTCCTTTTCTCTGAGGGCTCTTTTGACTGCTTCACGGAACGCGTCTTAATTATTTGCATCTAGTCCGAACTCGACAAGTCGATCCCCTGACCAAGTTGGCCGTACAGCTTTTGTTGTAGTTTGGTTGTCATCCAGTTTTACCTCTCCCTTGATTTCTCGAAGACCATCCGCATAGGATCTACCGTCGGTGGGTTTAACCAGCAGTGCCTGCCCAATAGGTTTGCGACGCTTATTAATCTCTGTTTCTTGGGTTATCTGCGATGAATCATTACATTTTGGTTTGTGTGGAGGTTTATGATTTTAAACTTTAAGGCCCCTTTTTCAGCTGCTTTCTTGGCAGCTTTGAATAGTGCTCGACGTCCTGTCCTCGTCCTTCCTCCGTTTATCCTGATCACCTTTGATTGGGCTGCAGGCCAACCTTTTGCTGGGAGTAGCAATCGGGGCGACTACTGCGCTGTTGAAGGAATTAGCCTGTTGTATTTCTTCTGCCTTTACCTGCGCCTATAGTGACCTTTTCGGGTCAGGAGGTCTTCCAAATCCAGGACTCCGTTTTTAACCTCCTTGCTAAGGTTTGTTTGTGCATTGCATATGGAAGTGATGCGTTTGATAACTCTTTCTGCTTTACGTTAGAGCCGCTCTTCCTCTGCAAGCTCCAAGATAATCGAAGTGCTCGGTGTCTGCCGTGCAGGGGTTTCTTTATTAGTGTCCCGTGCTTCAGTCACTTCGGTGGTGATGGAAACAGTCATAGGTTTCTCTAGCGTTTCGCCTTTCTCTACCGTGTGTTCGTCTCTTCCAGGTTGCGGAAGTCTCTTTTCTGTTTTTGTTAGTCGCTTCGGTGTGCGCATGGTTTTCCTGCTGCGTCCGAATGCAGTATGAATCTGGTTGTATCAGATTTTCTACTTTTTGTTTGTCCATTTTCGAATGTTTCTTTTCCGTCGACATCTTTTCTTTTGTGTATCATTTTTTTTGCTATCATTTCTTATGGGTCCACCCTCGGAGCTCGCTCGTGTGTGTAGTCGGCTTAATGGTCCCATCTTATCTTTGCTAAGCCGGGAGGCCATGCGAGGGTTGGCACCAGCCCTTATAGGGACAGGTGCGAAGGGCCAGACCAGCGCTAATCGGGAGTTCGTCTCAACCGAACCTACACCACCAACTCAATGGTGCGAACTTCGAACGTACTTCGAGGCCTGCCAAGGTTTTACCGGGATGGAGACGGTATGATCGTTGGATTGGAGCCGCTCACACTCCAGTGTCACCTCGGTGCTACCGTGTGACCCAACTAGGTCCAAAACATCATATCCGCAAGCCCAAGGCGTCAATTTCGGTCAATCAGTCGAATCGTAGTCCATAATTGGTTCGGGATCATATTGCGTGAAGTCCTCCGTTTCCTCGGGTTCGGGGGGAGGGGGCATCACTCCCCAAAGAATACTAGCTTTCAGGAATACTCCTGATAAACAGCATTACCCAGAGAAATCATGAAGAAATCATTGTTGTGTACTTTTCAAACAATGTCCTAACACATAACACTACAACATATGACGTATACTACCGAAGGATGCTGAATTCCATTTCCATCAACGTTCAAATTCTGTTGAATTACGGCTTTTAGTTCTACACATATGATGAATACGTTGCATAAAAAGACATTTATGCGTGTGGATTATTTTTTCCGACTTGTGCGCGTTGCAAAATAAAAATGATACATTTATTCGCTTTTTATACATTCGTTGTCAGAATTTTTCACGGCGTCTTACAAAAAGAAAATATTACACCATGGCAATCACATATTAAGACCGTAGATATCACAGTACGAAATTCGTCAAAACAATCTACAAAAGTTTATTTTTTTCCTACCAATTACATTCCAATTCATACCAAATTTTCCTACCAACAATATTTGGAATACTACAATTGGACTCTATGGTTTTTAATGGATTCGCGAGCCCAACCCAACTCTCAGCTGCTTCGAATTGTTTCTACATCCTGGGTTAGTTCCTCTTTCTTTCGAATTATGTCTGTCGGCTGCTAAGGACCATCTCGTTTCAGCACTGTACTGTTGCTATCAAGTCGCATAAACGAATTATATTCTAATTTAATATGAATAATTTGATAATTTTTTTTAAACTGTCTCTTTGCAGGATACTAATCGCAAATATGCAATACAAGCTCGAATTCATATAAATCTCTCCCTCCGATAAGTGAGGACTAGCTGGATAAGATTGAATCGATTCACAATCGGTAAATAATGGGGGCGGCTACCTCATCCGATTGTCAAGCGATTCCATCGACATCAGGTGGCCTGGGCCAACCGACATCGTCGAGTGCAAGTGGTCTTGCAAGCGGTAGCGGTAGCGGACCGTCACATTTTAGGGAACAACGACGAAAACGTGTTACTGGTTTTCAAACGTTAAAACGGAAATTCATTAGACGAAGACGTTCATCAAAGGCTTGTGATCATGCCCGCGTCCTACGTGATTTCGTTTCGGACTGGAGCCCTCTCGAATTAGCAGCCTTATGTGAAGAATATGAAGCTTTGGCAGCGTTAAAAGATCTCTCTGTTCAGGCGGAATTGGCCAGACCGCCAGCGACAACATTTAAACAGGATCTATCGACATTGTTTGATATGAAAACGTGTACAGATTGTGATCTAGTTTTTCGTGGAACTGTATTTCCAGTTCATAGATCTATACTATCGGCTAGGTGTTCATATTTTCGCGAATTACTCGCGGGATGTCCTGGATTTGGTGCTCGCATATGTCTGGAACTTCCTTCGTCACCAATTGATGTTCAAATGTTCTCATCGTTGTTACGTTACTTATATACTGGGGACCTGTGTCCGCATGATCCAACTATTGATATTAATATTTTGCGGCAATTGGGCGACGATTTCGGCACTCCAAACCCACTGGAACACGATTTAAGGTATCTACTAGAAACTGGTGATTATGCAGATGCAGCGTTAGTCTTCACGTCTGAAGGTAATGATTATCATCGTCCAGACTCGGGGAGCTCCGAATACGGGTTCCGACCAAAACTCGAGTTGCAATGTCACAAAGCTATACTGAGTGCACGATCTCCGTTTTTCCGGAACTTGATTCAACGGCGGACAAGAAATGTTGAAGAGTATGCTGAGCGAGCGTTGCACGTTCCTACTAGGATTATTCTGGATGAAAGTGTCATCCCCAAACGATATGCTCGGGTATTACTTCATGCAATTTATCTAGACACAGTAGATTTAACACTTATACTACGAGGAGCTGGCAGTGGAAGTAGTGCAGGGAGCCTGGGAGAAGTTCATGCTTTAACTCATACTGGACGAGTTCGACCTACACCGCTCGAAGAAGCCATGGAACTTTACCAAATAGGAAGATTTTTAGAGTTAGATATTCTAGCACAAGGATGCGAGGATTTGATTTTGGAATGGTTGACGTTGGAAACCTTGCCAACGGTCCTTAAATGGGGAAGTCAACCACATGGATCTGCATGGGTGTATCGACAAGCGTGCCAATATCTGCGGGAAGAGTTTTCTGCGGTTGTGAATTCTCAAGTGCTGCATCAGCTGGACAAAGCACAACTAATTTGTGCTCTTCAGAGCAACTTTTTGCAGGCTTCAGAACTAGAAGTTTTACAAGCCGTACTTAAGTGGGGAGAAATAGAACTAATTCGACGCATGGAGGATCGAGAACCGAATCTTTTAAGTCATACAGCGCATTCTGTAACTCGGAAGGGAGTCAAAAAACGGGACCTTAGTGATGTAGAGTTAAGAGAAATTCTTTCGGAACTATTACCATTAGTGCGAATGGATCATGTTCTTCCTCCAAATAGTGATATTCTATGTCAAGCAATACGTCGCGGTTTAGTTAGTACTCCGCCATCACATATGATTGGGGACGAACGTGAGAACTTGAGAGTGAACGCGTGGATTAGAGGCGGTAAGAATCAAGGCTTATTCGTGCGGCCACGACTCTTTATGCCCTACTATGAAGAAGTGAAAGCGCTGCTCGAAGATCGAATGGCTTCTTCACATCATGTTGAGCTTTTACGAATGCGAAGATCACGCCACTTGCCCGATATCCCAGACACTCTATACATGGTGTCAAGAATGAACGCTGGAACTGACAACGTGGATGTTTTAGCTGCGGCCGCTGCCATTCCTGCCCCCGATAATGCAACGATGACTGCAATGATCAAACGTGAGCACAAACTTCGGCAATCGCCAATGTGTCAACGCGCACTTCTACTGCCACTCTCATCAAAACACGAAATAAATCGTCAAATTCGATTGCGAGTAGTTCGCGAATTTAATCTTCCCGACGCAGTTGCTGATCTACTAGAAAATTCCATGAATCAATGCATCGATGAAGTAGCTGCTATCCAAACTGATGAAATGGAAGAGGATCAAACTCCGCCTCCTTCGCCAGCAATGGCCAACGAAACAAATGTACAAAATATTTCTCCGTGCTATAATCGAAATATGACGTTCCCACGGCAGCATCTCAATCATCATCAAAACTATAGCCGTCTATCGGCTCATCGATCTGAATTGCCAGCTATAATAACAGAGGGTGATTATCGTTTCCCTCCAATGCATGAAGATGAAAATACAAACTCGTGTCCCGAAGGACATCTCTCCGATATGATGCCGGATGTTGCTATGGCTACAGCATCGTTAGGACAATTGCATTTATCGGGTGAACCACCCGATAGCTTACAATTGGATTTAGGCGATGGACCAAGTCATATTATGGGTGCAGCTGGACCAATTGGAATACGTGGAATGCAAGTGAGTTTATCTACTATTTTTATATATCGATGGGTGTTATCAAAATAAGTAAACCAATATAGTATGATAACTCTTACAAATTTGAAATTCATTATATACAGTATCCTAGAATAATTGGAGTTTAACAGGTGCAAGCGTATGACAATTGTTGGTCAAAATTGCTGGTTTAAAGTATCACCAAGCAAATATTTCAATGATATCTATTGGAATTCAATTCAACTAGCAAAAATATGGCATGTTGTTATCACTTGTCGAGAATGCGTTGCTTCTGATTGTGGCCGACACCTTTCTTACCATCGTCGTATTTTCAAAAGTAGATTACCCACCGTTCTCTAGAAACGAAAACTTTCCCTCAGCTTGTAATCCATAGGAGCACTGACGTGAAGAGATTCCCGATGTGCGAATGTAATCGGTATCACCTTTTCTTTTTTTGTGCAAGTTTGTACTTCCGAAGTAGATCAATAGAATAGAGGGAACGTTGCTCATTGCAAAAGTTTCTTGGATAGTTGGACCCCGTATATTGAACTTTCGACGACTGAAAGCAGATATAATCGATTCAACCCTTCCATTCATTGCCCAGTTACTTCACAGTTACACTAGTTGAGAAAAACGTTTAATCTGTGATTTTCCTTCGGATACCTTCGGGATCCTTTCTTTGTTAGAGTTCTTACTTCAAGTTTGCTCAGTGCGATACTGAATCTCAAAGTGGTAATGAATGATCATATACTGTACAATAGGGTTCTCAATCCATTTGAAGTTTGTTCACCTATACGTTCAGCAATCCCCGACGACATTTCATTCGCGTAACTGACCAAGTGCTGTTCATCATTTGCAATTGTTTAAAATCTTCTTGGAAGATTGAACTTACACTACACTAAAAAAAATTATCCACCGAAAGGTGCTAAGCTATTTTGGGAACCAGGTGAAATTGCAATCATTTTATAAAAATAGTTATGCTCCGTTTTAACCCTTACCCTACACTGCCACTCCGCGGGAAACACAGACATTGTAAAAAGATCTAAACATTATCGCCGACAATAATTTAGGCGGAGTTTTCCCCTAAACTTTGCTGTGGCTGATTAGAATAAAATTGTCATAATTTCGTATTCGATATCGGGAATATGTGAATCGCATGTCGTGCCGTGGTCGTCGATGTAATGCAACAGCTCCTCTCCGTTTTTCGTCTCCCTCATGGGATGCCTCCAACAGTCTCGGTCCAACGTCCACGACCTCAATATTCTCAAATCCGGTTACCGATTCGCTATTTCGCATCGATAGCGAATAGAAGCTCGATGTAAACGATGGTAAATAAAAGATATCCCGGATTAAAAGAATCTGACCAGCGCTTCCTGGGTTTTCAACTGGTCTTATCCCTCGCCTTGTCTGGTAGATACCATTTTAGGTCTTCGCTCCTTATTAATCCTCTGTACTTTGCCAGTCCATTGCAGCTTTCGTAGTTTCGAAATCCTCCTGGAGATCCCTGACTCGCCGGAAGTTAAGCCCGTGATTACTTCGCGTTTGGTCCTATTATACGCCTTAGGACGCGAATAGTATCGAAATTTTATATTTTAAGATTCCTCCTTGACATTTGAATCAAGCTAACCCCAAAACTATATTTTTAGTTTTAGAGATAAATACCCAAAGGCATGAATCAATTCATCGAGTATCGCTTTTACGGATTTTCAAGTGCTTCGTGTCGTGTCCAGCATATGTAACTAGTGATATACTGTGTCAACTTTACTTTTTGACAGTATATCATTCCTCTTGTTTATTTGCAATCCTCGCTGCCCTGAATTACTTCTGGATTTAACTCCCTTTTACATGAAAATGAGAAAGTCATGATGTTGATGTTATCTGAATAGGTTACTTTTTTAGGTTCTTGGTGACATGTTTGCAATTTTCGTTCCTTTTTTAACAAGTTCAAAAAGAAAATTAGTCAGCCCCGCTGCCTACTTTAGTGCGACTTTCATTCCAAACGTTTAATCTGTAAACAGAGTTGCGCTTTTGTGCTTAAGATCAACATCTTTGTGAATCGGCCGAGTGTTGCTGGAGTCCCCATGTCAAGCTTTTATTTCACATAGCACATTTGGATTTATGATTTTGTGTGCTTCTCCTTTGCCAAAAATTTTTTGATGAACATTAAGCTTGAACTTCTAAATTAAACTTGAGTTTTTGATGAGGTTGATCCTCTCAATCCCTTCGGTATTCTCCACTCGTCTTGTTAACATACACTTTTCCGTTTAAATAATTTTTTCTAAGTTTTTTAACGTATAAAATCTTTGTAGTTTTCACATTACATTATCTAACTTTTTGTGGAAAGGGTGAAATACACATTTGACCATTCCTGTGATATTTTGTATTCTTAGCTTCATGGCTTGTGAACGAACTCAGAAATTTACAATGAAAATCGATTTTTTATGAGTTGTGGTAGGGTATTATCGAGCCCCAGCGCGTTTTTTCCTAGAATTCAACATTCTCTTTAACAATTGTCTTTGACGGTCAATATCTATCAGTCAACCGTGTCGGCTAAGTTTGCATTTAAAAACTGTTTGGAAATTCTTTGAATGAATGAAAAATGCCGCGCGCTCTCATGTTTCTCCGGCTATAGTTTATTTAACTGACCGAAGTACATTTACTTTTAACTTTTTATGTTGTTGAGAATATCTTATGTTGTTGTTCTCTATTTTTTGATCAAATTTCCACAATTAATTGTAAAAAATTTTCGTTTTAATGCCTTCCAGTTCTATCTTCTATTCCCGTCTGAGGATGTCAAACTGCTCATTTCGTCCTTGTAATGCATTGTAATGTATCACTTTATTGATTTTATATTTGAGTTTCCCTGTTGAATGCTTCCTGACATTCCGTATCAAAACAGTCGTTTCTTCTTGTTAAGGTAGCACATCCGATCTCGTTCAGTTCACAACTGAGTCCGTCTATAAAACTATGAAATATGTTCTGCAATCGTAATCTTACTTCAACTGCCAATCTAACTCATTATACATCAGCTGTTGACTCATTTTGATGTTGTTTGAATGTTTGAATCTTAAACCGCTTTAGTTGGCTTGAATTCCATGTGTTCCTGACACTCACCATCTATGGACTGACTTCATCATCAATAGATAAACGAAATCATAATTCCCAAATAATTAGCTCCTCGGTAGGATCATCAGTCAAGAATGCTGAGGGAAAATCTTACCAAGATTATGTGATTGATCAGGGTGTGAATGTCTTATCACCTAGATAACCTCGAATCCTTTTGTGCATGCTTTAATGTGGGATGCACATTAATGAAATGTAAACATTTTAATGATCTGCAACGTAGAAATAAATTTTTCTCTTTTGTGGCTCCTCTGTGAGTGCTGGTGTTCCCGGTTTCAAACTTTCTTTTAAGATAGCTTACAATCGTAAGGTGATTGCTTGGAGTGGAGTGTATTTCGCTACAGTTCTCTGTTTTATTGTCTCACGTAGTAAATGCCAGTGTTGGGTAGTAAATTAAGCCTGCTTTGGTCGTTGGAATCAGCATTTCCAGACATCATTTAATGCCAATATTTTTGTATGCAAAATCCACGAAGGTAGAAACACGACTATAAAAAGTAAAACATAACCAGGTGTAAAACTATTGCAGGTGAATTCAATTTACGAAGGAACGGTCAGATGATGATTCGTTTTACCCTTTAACTTTTTTTAACTATACAATGAATTAATGACGAACCTGTGAATGACGATCATGCTTACTTTTCAGCATCAAATACCAACGAACAACTATCACCACTTCAATCAACGCTCGAATTCACCATTCGATGGGACCTATCATACGGCACAGGGACCGCAGGGGTCATATAATTCCGGACCACCGCGTTACTTATAGAATTTGAGAGTGGCCCCCGACGCGGGCCTACATTTTAGTATGCCTTTTTGATGGATAGCGATCTCGAACGCAATTCTGATCAAGAACGCAAACGAAATTGTTAAGCAAACAAGAATAATTCATTCAAATACAAAAACGAAAACCGTAAAGCAGCCATTACGTTGAAATGTAGAAATGTCACTGAACTATGAGTATATTAGAAACTTTATTGGAAGGAAAATCCAATTTTTGAATAATGCAGAAGACCGGCTGCAATCAAATTGTTTTCGTTAATTTTTTTTTTCTATTGAAAGGTATGTAGCATGAAATTTATAAATTGCTGAAGTACTAAAATAATCAGGAGATATTGAATTTTCTTCCGTCTAATAAGAAAATTGAAAAGTTTGTTGGAAATATTTGAAATATCAAACTCGCGCATGAAGTAAGTGTAACTTGATCTCATTGTGATCATGCTTTATTCGAAATCACTATTTGTTCGCTGTTCCATAATCTACGACAAATTGTACCTATGACAAAATCGCTCTTAAAAATTTGTTTTTTAATTTAGCATTTATTATTTCTTTTGGCTTGTTTGCGCGACTGTAAAACTGTGATCTTTTAATAAAAGAAAAACAAAAAAAGGAAGAAAACGCAGCCAGATTAGCAAAAGCAGCAGCAAATGGTAAATTGCTGTTGATTTCTCAGAGATTGTTTCAAGATTGTCAAGAAGGGATGCCCACATTGCAAGCTAGAAAAATTCATTTGGCTTTCACTTATTGTATTATGCATATAATTGTCTAAGCTAGCAAGATTTTTTACAATTTGCTTGATATTCTGTTCTTAACTTTACAATCGCGTATTTCCACGCTCATGCTGTTACTAGAACTTCTTTCCCACAAGAAAACTTTGAAATTATTAGAATCTAGTCATTTTTTATACCAATCAATAGACTACATGGGTCAGAAATGATCCTAACCAAAGTGGTGCATCTCTTCAAAAACACTAAGCAAATTAATTATTAGTACTATCTGGTAAACAATATGATTACATATTGTTCCGTATGACAAAAACCATACCCGATTGGATCATACTCATGACATTGAAAATGACTAACTAAATTGAAAAAAAAATATATGAATTGTATAAAAATGACTACACATAAAATAAAACGATATTTTTTCGCTGTTTATAATTTAAACTCATATTGAACAGTCCTTTTTATAGGTTTTATTAAAGACACAAAACGACTTCTATTATATTTTATATATGTATTTCATTGAAACTTACGATTAAATTATTATATTAATAATATAGCAACTATATTACATACAAATACATTATCATTAATGTTATATAAGTTTAATCTTTTGAAATAAGAAAATCTTTAAAAATTTATCTCCTTATATGATAATTATTATTTGTATTTATCTTTAAGTGTAAAACAAATCAGAAAGTGAATTCAATACGCAACTGTCGTTTCTTATCAACTCCTTTTTTAAGTACATTTCTGTTGAATAAGTTATTTATTATAAATGAAACGAAAAGTAAGTAAATAAAGAAAAAGAAAAAAAAAACAAAAACAATGGAACAAGATTAAAAGAGAAAATTACACAAAAAATTAAATTAAAAAAAAATATTCTATCATTACTATATTATCGTACATATATTTGTAATTGTCATTTACATGCAAAGAGAGATAAAAGTGAATAATTAAAAATAAAGAAACTGACATATTCTTGAGAGAAAAGCAAAAGTGAAACGAGTCGCATATGACACACATAGACATACAAACATCCAACAACAAAAACGTTCAACAATGTTATATTTAAAATATAAAAAAATTAAAAAATAACATGCATCAAATTGGTTTTCTTTCATAAGTACTCGAGAGAATGCGGCCCTTTGTCCTTTGTGGAAATGCAGTTTATGGGCTTCATACTTTTTGTAGGCCGCAAATTCTTCATGATGTTAAATATCGTTTAAGGTGCCTTTGCCGATCTGTATTAATTTATCTGCCGGAGTTTGGATTTGTTAAACTTTGTCCGCGTGTGGACGTTTGTCTCAGTGTTGGAAATGGAAAGAAATCTTTCTGTTGGAAATAAAACATATTTTCATTCTCCACTAAACATGCAAGGAAGCAGATGACAGAAATAGTTCAGCCAGAGCCGAAGAAATAAATGGTTTTTAAAAAATTCTCATTTACTGAAGACGAAAAAATCGCCTGAAATTAGCATAGAAACATCGAAATCTGGAAACGTCAGTTTTCGGCCTCAGCTCAAAGACCAAACGTGACATTGGAGAGACTTAAAAATGGTCGAATGGACATGATTTTCCGGTTGAGTATGTGTCTGTATAACAAAAATAATTAAATATGGGTTTTCCAGTAACATAAAACAGCATATATGTAAGTAGTTTAAAGTCGTTACAGATGCTGTCGAGAAGTCGAAATTCTCTCACCGATCAGTACCAAGTAACCGAATTAATGCACCAAAGAATACCAATTCCTATAACTTCAACCAAAATACATACGCAGTAGAGCTTGAAGGCTATAGCAGAGCGTAGGATTAAGTCCGTATAATGCGCCCTAAACCTATTAAATTTTAAAGTTATGATCTGAATAGCAACGAAAAAAGGATATGCAACAACCGCACATTTGAGGTCACGACTTTTTGGACATCATGCTTCATGAATTTTTATTTTGCTATTTCTTCAATGAGAAAACGAAATTTATGATTTTTTTTTGGAAAGTCATTAACCCTTTGCACTCGATTTATTTTCAAAGTTGTTGCGTGTTAACTTATTATTTTTAGCTAAATGAATTAAAGTTATTTACAGTGGTAGAACTCAACGTATATTTATTTCATTTATTATTTATTATCTCGCACATCTATATTAGTAAATTCACTGTCATTATTCTGACTGACTGCCACTAATCCATCAAAATCCATTTTGAAGGGCAAATATATGTGTACTGAATTATACAAAGAGAACAAATACCGTGCACGACTGACACTCGAAAAAAAAAACTTGAAAAAATATTACTGTGTAAGATCTCGATTACCACAATGTATTTTACAGTTAGTTAGTGTTATTGTTTACCGACATACATTAGTATTGCCGCCTGTGTGTCACCAGTGTGACATACGAGTTGTAGAGTAAATTAGTATTGTCATCTCCAGTGTGACATACGATTTGTCGAGTAAATTAGTATTGTCACCTCCAGTGTGACATATGAGTACAATGGGTTAATACTTTGTTAATTATATATGGTATAATGAATAATTTGAGTGTATAATATTAAATACTATAATTTTAATCATGAAAGTCCTAATCTCGATCATTACCATCTGACAAACAGGACTTGCCCTTCAGGATCAACCCTTTTCCAATCGTCATGGTTCAGCGACCTTGTTCTCCAGTTGATCACTCCCAGAAAACATCGGCTTTCGCGGTTTATAGTGTCTTCCTGATGGGTCATTGCCTTGTGTTCTACTCATACTACTACTCATCTACTCGTCCTTTTGGACAATCGTTTTTTTTTCATTATTTCTGCATAGCCCGCCAATTGCAGTTTGCGTTGCGTTTCGCAAGTAGATACAGTTGGCTCATAAAATAATTCATAAAACGCATCGTTGTAATGTATTCTCCACTCTGAACCTCCTTTCATGGGCTGTCGATTCTTCGGAGCACTTTGGGCTCAAATATGTTCACTGCCTACAGCAGCACAGGCTGAACTAATAATTTGTAGATGCGAAACTTGTGTTGTCTATGCACAAACTTGCTCCTTAGAATAGGAATCGGATAGGTTTTATTTGCGGCGTTCAAGTGACGTCCTACCACGCCCTTTTTGGTGCCCCCTTTGTTCACGTTGGCTCCGATATAAACAAAGTTATCCACATTTCAAAGTTGTGGTCTCCGGTGGATTAGGGTTTGTCGGGTTTGAGTATTCTTCCTCGTTTGTTTCATGAGTTTAGTTTTCGCTTCATTAACTCGTAGGCCGGTTTGCAGTAGGTTTGATCCAAATTCTAGAACCAAAAAATGCTTCTTTAACATCTGATATTGACATCATCAACATACGCTACCTATTGTGCGGAGATGAAGATAAGTGTACAAGAGATATCAGCCATTGTCCTTCATGAGTTATATTCCAGCCCAATGCTGAAGTTAATACAAGTTATTAATTTATTTTAGTAATAATTAATTAAATTTAATATTGTTATTATTATGTTTAATTGGGCAAGGTCATCCCCTTATCTCAAGCCTGATGCCATTTTAAAGTTGTCCATAAACTCTTCGTTTACCTTGACATGGGACCCTGTGTTGAGCATTGTAACTTTGATCATAAGGACTTGTTTTGTTGGGACACCAAAGAGCTCATTTGTGTTCGGATAGACGTATACTTTCTTGAAGTCTAGTGTTGCACGTCGATGATGTATTCCCAGCACTTTTATAGCACCTGGTTAACTGAGATTTGACCTATTGTAGACCGCTCGTTTCGAAAGTCTCTCTGATACTCTCCTATAATACTGTCATAGTATGGCTTCAATTTTCTTTCTCAGATTTTAGAGAGCCTTTTATATTTCGTACTCAGTAACACGACGCCTTTATAATTTTCACACTTTTACTTCTCTCCCTTTCTTTGTTCAGGGCAGATAATACTTATTCGCCAGTCCATTGGTAACTGCTCTTCTAACCATATTTTAGAAATTAAGCAGTGGAGAAGGGTACTTAATGGCATCCTCTCTGTAGACTAGTTCTGCTGCGATTCCATCTATTCCAGGAGCTCTATTTTATTTGAGGTGAATTACTGTTGCTTGTATTCCGTCTTTATTTGGTGGTGAGACTATGATCTCTTATTCTCCTTCTGGGTTGGCCACAGCTTCAATCGTTGTTGGAAGCGCTATAAAAGTTTTTTGAAATGTTGGAACTGTCTGTTTTTGATTTCGACATTGTTACCAATAAGTGATCCATGTTTTGCAGACTCCTGCGTGGATTGAAGCCTTCTCTCACTTGTTCCTTGAAGGCAACTGAGTTTATGTAGTGTTATGTTTTCGGATCTTGATGTCAATGGTCAGCGGCTTCCGTTTTCGGCGCACTATCTTAGCTTGTCGTCGTTAGGTGTTGTAGTTATATGCTTTGTATGTATTAATTGTACGCCTGGTTCCTTTCATCCGCTGTTTCTTTGCATCAGCATCAGCATTGCTCATTGACGCTGATCTCTGCATGATGCATGTGTCTATCGATTGTTCCTCTATGCGCATTGTCTCGGTCGATTATTTTGTTGTCACCCAGAAAAATTAGAATGTCCTTTGACGGCGAAGCCTCTACAATCCATTCTAAGGAGTTTTAAAAATCGTCTTGATACTACCATGACATCATTTGGCTCACGGAAGTTGCCCAACCAAAGATAATGGGCTTAAAATCGGTGACTATTTGTCTAAAAAAATATCTCCACTGAAAGCCATCCCAAATTCATGGTCTCCTTGCAATTTTTTACGCAAAGAGTAAAATTTTTTCACCGACACGCAGTATAAGGAGGTTTCTTGAGCCCGATATATAATATTCAGGTTATCTTAACTAGCAGACTTCGGTTAATGCCGTAGACGCTCTTAACAGTTAAAAAAGGATAGCTGGAAAATATACTGACCAAAAAAAATCTTTTATTGGGTATGGGAACAATTTTCCGCATTTTTTTTTCGGCAAAGTTCTTAGTTTATTTCAACATTAAAAAATACAGCCACATCATTCAAAGTATGCACCATTTGAAGCTATAACCTTCTCCCATCTTTCTGGTAGTAGATGCATTTCGTCGCGGAAAAAGTCCCCATCGTTCGGTTGGGCCGATTGCATGGAGCGGAATAAATGGAAATCCGAAGGAGCAATGTCTGGAGAATACGGGGGGTGGGGGAAGATTTCTCAAATATTTTTTGACCTGCTTGGCTATGTGTGGCCTTCCATTGTCATGCAGCAGAATCAGCTTATCATGTCTGACATTCCATTCTGGCAGTTTTTCCTTCAGAACTGGATTCAGACGGATGAGTTGCCGTCGGTACACATCCCTAGTTATTGTTTCAGATGGTTTCAGGAGTTCGTAATAGATGACACCTCTGTGGTCCCATCCACAGATGCAAAACATGACCTTGGAAGCGTGAATACTCGATAGATCTGGTTATCCTTACATTACCCAATGTTTTGGTCGCTAAGGGTTGTCGTAGTCCATCAACTTCTCATCCCCTGCCACAATTAGATGCATAAAACTCTTTCTTTTTTGTAGTTGAAGAAGCATCTCGCACGTTACCAAACGCCGTTTGAATTCCCTCTCTCTCAGTTGATGCCGCACTCAGGTCCCAGCTTGATCATTTCTATGGCATACAAGCACTTACCAACGGTAGATCTGTCAACATTTAACTACTAAATATAAAATTTAAACAAAAGCAATGTTCTTAAAATAATTTTTAATTGAAAAGATGGAAGATAAGGATAAAGATCATTTATTGAAAAGATGGAAAGCAGATAATTTCATGCTCTTTTGAGGCAATTGAATATGAACTGAATGACGAACTCTTACATCATTTTGAAAATACTCTGACAAAGTTCTTAAAAGAAGAAATTAAGAGAGCAGCCGGGCACCGGATGGATTAGATTACAAACTATTGAAATTTATTGAAATTACACCTGAAAAATGTCTGGAACTTAAGCCATTCATACTTCAGGAGTAACTTCAACAATCAATGGGCGGAAAAACTGAGGGGTATTAGCTCACAGGATGTAGATGGCGTTTTCACGATAGTGAAAAGTTCATTCAGTAAGAAGTCTTGAGTGAAGGTTCCGAATCATGGAGTCACTGGTGATGAGATAAATCTTATCAGTAGGGCTGGTATCGAAATTGACAGTACGACTCCGGATAGAAACGGAAACAGGATTATAAGCGATGGATTGCAGAAACTTGCCCTGATTGGAACACATTTTGAATTGGTTCATCTTTCAAATCCTTCGAAAGGAAATCAAATTAAGGCGGCACGGTGAGCCAATTCTTCATCTCAAAGAGACATTAACATCTGATCTCATACCGAGCTTAAATCTTATTGATTATTTTGTCAGCTATGAAGACTTGTACTTCATATTTGGCAGGATAAACAACAAGTAATCATGTGGTTTTGACGGTATTCCGAATATAGTTCTCTGACATTTGCCTGAGGTTACGATTAGAAATTATTGCATATCGTTCAACAATATGTTGAGCAATTCATATTTCCCAACTGAATCGAAAAAGGCTAAGGTTTTTCCGATCTTAAAGAAAGGAAATGAATCTTCGTGCCCTAAGTGCTATCGCCCAATCAGCTTGCTGCCTAATATCAGCAAGGTGTTCGAAGTAATACTAAATAACGCTTTAAACGCCGAATTGTCAATTTGATTTCCATGCCGGGCATTTGACCATACATGCGATAGCGAAAGTGACCGCAGACATTTGTTGACATCTAAATGAAAGAGAATGTGTTGGAGCGTGTCTTATTGATATGGAGGAAGCTATTGATACGGAGTGGTTAGATGGACGAATTTTTAAACTCTTTCAGGATAGGATTCCCAGACACCTAGTCTCCATTATGTGCAATATGTTAAACTGAAAATCATTTGTTGTAACTGATGGAATTCTGAATATTAATTCGCAAACTATTGAATGGCTTTGATTTTAATGTCGATTTTAATGTCCAGAGCAATCTTCAAAAAACGTATAACGATGTACAGCTCTATACCGATAGTTGGCGGATCAAAATTAATGCACAGAAGTGCCAAATAATTTGGTTTTGGACAGCGCTGCAGGGGGCCAGCCAAGGCCTTAAACGTAATTGGAAGGATTTCCACATTATGGCTGGCGAGGAGAGTTCAGAACGGGTTCCACATAAATCCAGTGTTTGATACCTCGGTGTTCATCTCGATCAATACGTGGCAATATATGTTCATCTCGATGCTGAGCAAAGCACAAAAAGTAGTCATGGCCCTTCGTCGACTATTTCATTCTAGATATATTTTTCAAAAGATCAAAGTTATCTGTTACAAGATCCTGTTTAGACCATTTTTGACATTTAGACCATTTTTTAGAGTGCTAGTACGATGGAAAGATTAAGAGTTTTCAATAGGAAATGTCTTCGTGCATATACTTGTCTGTACGGGAAGCCTGAGACGGATTTGAAACGCCATATATCGAATAGGAAGATTTATCAAACTGCTGAAGTAACGAGAGTCGATATCTTCATATTGAGACGTGAGTGACTGTGAGTGAAAATCCCTTGATTTCACAGCCATTCCATCCTACAAATGAGTGTATTGCGACTTGCCTCGCTACTAGCTTTGTTTCTTCAGAAGCATTTAAGTATTTAGACATGAATCGACATATATTTGATTCCGACGGCGTCCCAATTATATACCACATATATAGATGGGCCACCGATAAAAAGATAAAATATCCTCCGAATCTGAGTACACGAGACCAGCGATTCCAATGGAGATACTCATTTGCTAAATTCGTTGAGACTTGTCGGGCTGAGAAGGAGCAGACTAGGTATTGGTTGCTGTATGACAATGTCTAAATTATTCGTGTTTTTATTTCCTGTTTTTGTAATTTTTGGTTTTTGAGTTTCAGCTCATGGTAGCAACATTTAGTGTTGTTGTTGTGTTAAAAAATTAGGCATAGATTTCAATATTTAGTATAGGTATATGGTATTATATTAGGCTTTAGAAATGGTGTTTAATATTTAGGCTAGGAATATTGATAGCATTACAATAGTATAAAATAAATTATTTTGATTAGAATTAGGTTATAATATAGAGTCGAAGGATAAAAATTCACTGTTGTGTAAACATTATCATTGATTTTTGAATAGTGTTGGTTGGTTTTTTCTCCTTTTTTCAAAGCGAAACGCGTATTCAAGAAAGCACGCCATAAAATCTTCACAAACGAAAATTTGCGGGAAAATCCTAGCGCTCTCCAACTACTATTCAGAATTTTTCTCAGTACATTCCGGTTGTGTGCTCTGATGAAAACTTGAGCGCAGGACGATAAACAGTATTCAATTACGAAAGCTGCCATCATCAATAAATGAAGTGCTGATAACAGCAAGCAGTGTTTTCGAATTTCGGGACCATATTATACATAAGTAAGTTTTACATGATTCACAAAGTCTGGATACTTTGGCTACATTTTCTAGTAAATTAAAAAAAAGTTCAAGGGTTTCAAGGGTTCCAAGGGTTTCCAAGCATTTTCTCGTTTCATTTTTCTTTTGTCATGACCATTCTAACATATTTCTTAAAGTGTTACCGTGAGCAGTCGCACCTGATGTGTAAAAGGACTTCTATTACCTACATATACCATACAATTTACATCTTCTTGCCATCGTTTGCACAAAGGACCTTTTATTTTCCATGATTAATTTGCAACATAATTCCGCATTATGTACAAATTAACCCGGGTGCAAAATGCTTAACGCTGTCTTAAATGTGTAAAGGGGCAAAACTAATATAATACTTGCTTCTATATTTATAGCATGAGTACTTGCCATTAGTACATAAACTAGAGTTTTCGGACATATGTGAAAGAAAACATTGGTAGTATAAATATTTATTCATTCGGTTATCGCTACCACACACACATCAATACAGATTAAATCCAAAAGTTTTCATTTGATGAATCATGATCACCAGTTGAAACAACTATTTTATCGCTGAGCGAGATGGACGTTTCGATGTTTGGATTTTCTTCGTATGGAATGCTACGTGTTAATGCAACATCTGGAACTTTTAACGCCATCGATAATTTATCGGGAGAACCTTTGTCTGAGGAGTTTGTGTCGCTAAGCGCAATGTCATCGAGGCTTGCATCCTGCAGATCCAGATTAGACGATACTGGCGATATAGATTTTTTCTCATCATGTTTGCTTTTGGTTTCCGCGTCGGAATTCCTAGAAACACCTTGAGCAGGACTAGCAGAAGTATCGAAGCATTCCCGAGGCCTTGATAATGAAACTTCATTTATTGGCTGTAATATATTTTTCACTTCTCTTGGTTCACGAGTGTGGAACTCATTTCCTGCTTTTAAATAAGAAGTTTCCAAAGGAGAGGGAGAAGAAGAAGGAGGAGAAGGTATTCGCGGTGGTCTTTCATCAATGGATGATGTTTCGTCACAATGATCTGGTTTTTTAGCAGGACTTCGCGTACCGGGACTAATGAAACCAATTATTCCCGTGGGTTTTCTTGAAGCTCGTTTTGCAGGCTTAGGAACTTTTGAATGTGATTTTCTATGTTTATACCTTCGAATAACTTTATCGGTGTGTTCATCAAATCGACTTTCTACGCCATATTGTTTTTCAATGAATTCCTGAAAACTTCGATCCAATTCATTGCTCTCGAATTCCAGCTTCTGAACACGAAGTCTGAAAGGTTAACGAAATTACATAATAATGGTCGAATAATGGTCGAATAAGCAAGCAAGCATAAAAAACATCAATACAAAAAAGCTGGGAAAATTGACAGTCTAAGTTTATCGACGTACTTAGCCCCATATATGATAGCATCAATGTTTCGTTCTTGGTCTGCGATACATCGAGCCATTTCTTCGAGTCGTAGTTTTAAATCAACCACTTTACTAGACGATTTTGAATCTGTATGCTGTTTCCTGTCGATTGTGTGACCATTGTTCCTGCAAAGAAGGTTAATTCAAAGTTATTTCCGAAATTCATAGTGCACAAAAAGAGGTTTACTTGACTTGATCGCTATCATGTTCCTCTTCTGTAAAAAGTTTTCTTTTGGCAGAACTTGGTTTCTCTACGGACTTTTCATCTTGAAAATTTAACGCCGCTTCGGCCTTTCTTATCTGCTGATCTTTTTCCTGAATGTTCCTAAGTAGTTCATCGTGTTTTTTATTGAGCGAATCCAATTTTTTTTCAATGAAATTTCGCATTTCATTACATTTGTCATTTTGCTGCTTTGATGTAGCTTGGACTTCTTCTAAACGCTTGAAAAACTTTGTTAAAACTGGATTTCAAATCTTTAAAGGAACATTTACCAGCAGTAGTTTCTGTTTGTATTTTAATTTGATAAGGGCTTTATGATTTTCAAGCTTTTGTTCAAAGGCTTGTGTGAGCTTCTCTTTTTCCTCTTCAAGTGTTTGGCGGAGTGCAGCTTCAACCTGGAATAGTTGCCGACAAGTATTTTGTTAATATTATAATTTTATAAAACATTAAAAACATCTCCTTAGCGTTACTACTGGGAAGCGTTAACACTTCAAACAAATTTCAATCTTTCAAACGAATTTCTAGCGCTGCACTTGTAGATGTATTGATGTTAGTGATGAACACTGGTTGGAGATAGGAAATAGAGAAGCATCTTGGAAGATATGCATTAACATTCTCTAAAAATTTGCATTCATACCCAATGATTGATGATATATACAATTACACTGGAAAAACATTCCCAACAATATATTTAAGTTTCGAAATTTTAACATCACGATACCTTCAATTACTGTCCTTTAATTTTCAAGGTCTCTTTCCAGCATAAGCTCGTTTCATTTACTACATTGGGTAGATACCGTTAAATTGGGGTTTTGCTAGAAGTGTAAGTGACTTAGACAGATGGAGAAAATGCACAAGCAGGTTTTTATTCGTGTCACGATTTTATACAAAAACTTTGAGAGTAATAATCTTGTTTTGCGCATGAGTGGGAGAAAATTTAGAAAATCCAAATATAATTTAATTTGATGTGGTTATAATTGACAGTTCGTTTGCAATGTTAGCGCTGTATGTACTTATGCTCCGTTCTTGTCAAATTCATAATAAGCACTCTGAAATATATTTCAAATGACGAAAAAACTGCAAGCTTTGTAGCTCCTTCTCTTCCTCAACATTTCTTCGTAGGACAATCTTTTCGATATATATGTCTAAGTAGAAAGATGGATGATGAGATGATTTTTAATCAAAAGTAACGATCGGATCATATAAAGACTGAAAACCATTTATTGACTACATGCACTTTTCCGAATTCCGTATTCCCTTTTCACAGCCTTTAATAGCAATTTTTAAAATTTGGAGTTGTCATACGTTTTACAGTCCGCAGTGTAGATTATATTTTCACTTTGTATGTGAAACCTTTCAGCAGTTCCCATTCTTATCTAGTCTGTATGTTGATCCGGCTGGAGTGTCGACTTATGCTCTATCGGGACATTCTCTCAACGTGTTTCAGAGTTTGGCAGTATGTTTTTTAGCGTTGATTGTATAACTTCCTTGTAGATTTCAGTCAGATCGTCGAAATAGTTGTCTCTCAAATACTGTTTTTATCTACTATCATGGAGTTGTTCATTCTTTTTATTCCCTTCTACATTTCAAATGTAGTTTAAATGGTAAATGTGATCTTCTGGAACTTTTGGATTTTGTTTGGTTTTACTAACGTGTTTCTTTATAGTTTTGGCAATCATGCCATTACTGCGTTGGTAAGTTAGCTGTATAGATCTTTTTAGGTTATATAGTTATATAGATCCATTCAGGATCTATATAACTTCTTTTCGCGTACAGCCATGTTTATCAATCCAATCCATATCCATTTGAGATTACAACGTCTTTTCATTATTGTAATCATTGTTTTTGTTAGAATCTTCATCATCCTTTTGATTAGATATAATCTTTTCCATTCATTTGCTTCTAATATAATTCCTGCTTTCTATTACATTCTTACTTTTACGATATCGATCAAGGCTAGCAAGTTGTTGGTGGCTAGCCCGCTGTTCTATGTTCTATTTATTTTTTTTTAGTTGGTGTTGAAGGCAATTTACGCTCGGAGTACGGGACTCCTTGTAGCGCAAGCTACCAGACTACCTACTAAATACCCCCAATGTCAAGAGACCCTAGCCTGGAACTGTTTAAAACATAACTTCGAGCTAGGCCTCTTTTTTCTTCGCCCTAGGGTGCTGTCAGCCTAGAAAAAATCTCTCCCCAGCGGGAGGGGGCAGGATGGAGGAGGACTACTGGAACGGAGACCCCCAGACCCCGTTCCCCAAGGCATTCCACGATACTTTTTTCCG
Organism: Stratiomys singularior; assembly: GCA_954870665.1. Taxonomy (NCBI): domain Eukaryota; kingdom Metazoa; phylum Arthropoda; class Insecta; order Diptera; family Stratiomyidae; genus Stratiomys; species Stratiomys singularior. Next base: position 126,395,860 of record OX940877.1, read on the forward strand.
CTGTAAGTATTGCCCGAGAGTAATGTGCCACACAGGTCCATTTTTCAAAAGTTTTGAGCATTTCTCCGACCAGATTGTCTGGAGAATCCTCTCCCATTACCTCCCAAAAGTCCTGCCGCACCCTTTTCCAACTTCTACAGTTGAAGAAGGTGTGACATGTGTCGTGTCTTTCTCCTGGGCAGAAAATACAGTCTGGGGATCGTGACTTACCAATCTTGAGCAGGTAAGATTGAAAATATCCATGCCCGCTAAAAAGCTGGGTAAGGTAATAATCAGTCTCACCGTGCCTTCAATTATTATGCGCTGTCTTTCCTCTCGGCTGGCAGCATATCTAGAACCATCCCTTTTTCTGTCGTAAATTCTCCGTCGCTCTTTACCAAGGAGGGCGATGGGTATCACTCCTGCGCTTACCAACACCGTCGACTTAGAGACAGTGCAATATGCAGAAGCGACCCGCAAAGCTCCTCGTCTCTGTACCTGCGCTAAGCGCACTATTCTGTTCTATTTTTTATTAATATATTAAAGGCATAAATGCATATAGCACTAACACTCTCATGTGTCCTCTCTCAGACAGAGAAGGAAAAGGAACAAGTGGATTCATATTTGCAGGCTTTGAGAGGGTTTTTTTGTTGAGAGAAAATTTAACAAACCTAATGAAATGGCATTTATGTTGATTAAATACCGTTAAATCGGTAGGTTCTTCGAAATTTTAGTGATGGTTGTAGCTACGCTCTAGTAATGTGGTGTTTCTACTAAGCACCTTTATTTCTTGAGTCCTTTGTTTGGTGTGCATGTTGGTTGCACCATATCTTGTACTTATTGTGTACCCAATTCAAAAGTGCCCTCAGACTTTTGATATGAAAGTCGGGAAAATTATTAAATTCACCAGCCTCGTTATGAAAGTTGTTTTCACCTCTATGTAGTCTAAAAGAATTGATCGCTTTAATTAGTTGGCTTTGTATATTTTTACCAGCTTCGGCATTGTTGCGATTTTTGCTTTCATGAGCAAGATCGCAGTCATTTTATTGCTACCCGATGATTGATTGGTTAGAAAACTTAAATTTTCCACAGGATCTTTTCTTTGTTTACCGTTAGTTTAGTTAGAGATCCACAATGATTCCAACGAAAAAACTAGAAAAATTTAGACTTAGACTTAGAAAAACGATCAAGGATTAAGCATTATAGAAAAGAATCTCTTACTTTAGTCGTAGCATTACATCAAATAAAAAGCCGTTTTTTGACTAATACCAGCACTGAAGATCATGAATACATTCAAGTATACCATTCAAATTCAAGTCACTTTGACAGGATGAGGATTTTCAGATTAATGATTGGTTGGGTTAGAAGGATGGACTTTTAGTTGCTGCCAACATCATTCATATAAGCAATTGACCCGTTAATTCCGCTTTGTGTGTAAATCTAAAGATCTGCTCTCTCGGTTTAGCTTCGGCACAGAAATTTTTTGAAAAATATCTGACTAGGACTAACGAAATCAGGTTAAGCATATAGATTTGACTCTAAATGTTTTTTCTCGAAGCATATTCGCATAAGTTTGTCGGATATACATCTCCATTGTTTCAATAGAAAGGATTGCCTTAGTTCGTCTACCGAAGTTTGGATTCGGTCTATCGTACCATATCAAAAGCTTCCATAGTTTTTACCTCTGGGGAAACATGCCGTATTTCACCTCTACAAAAAGGAGTTTTTTGGCCATTTATATTTAACTTCTTTTTTTGGCCATTATATTTTTTTTAACTTCTAAGTGTCCACTTAGAGAGGGTCCTTTACTTCTCCACACAATGACTGTCAATTGAGCTACCAATCCTTTGATAGTTTTGCAATTGGCGCTATAAGGATTTTACCGTCAGAATTATCAACTTTCCACTTTATACCTTGGGCCTGATTTATAGGATTATAGTTTAGACAATTTTTGTGATTTTATCCAATCTTCTCATTAGTCGTACTGCCTAAAAGTGCTAGGCGATGAACGTACTCTCTAAAATTTGTGAAAATGAAGTTTTTTGGATTGTCCTAGTGAAGGACTCCCAGTTTTATTTTCCAGACCTAACACATCAGATGCTATTTGTACAAGCAGGATCAAGGAAAAGCAGGGCTTTGTGTCGTTGATCTGACATTTTTGAATTGAAGGCCAATTGTGGCCTTCTAGAAGCGTCAATAGCTTACATCGCTCGATGGCATAATGAGCAGCTTTTCTGTTGTTACGGAAGGTCAACGAAAATAGAAGCTGAAAGAGTGGAAAGTGGGCTCAGCTTGTCCTATGACTAAATTGTCTGCAATTGATATCTAGCCGAGAAGCGTGCATTAAACCAGCCAATTTTATCCTTTTTCTGAGTTTGATGTTTTTCCCAGTGAATAAATTTGTATATTATCCAAGCCAAATTTAATTCGTCTGTCTCAAGGATCAAAGTTGATGGTAACTGGTAACAAACTGGTAGACTTAAGTTAAATGCATATTTTCATATTATCAATTAAGTGGCTAGTATCACGCCTAAGGCGCAATCGTGATAACTACTCTTTACTAACAAATGCTCAAGGACTCCTACATTACGGAAAAAGCTAAAAAGCCAGAGATATGCTTCGTACCAATTTCTTTGACCACATGAGATTCGTGTTATTCAATGTTATGTAACTTAATGTATTTTGTAATAAATCGGCTGTGTTAAAAATATAATTATTATACTTACCTTGGCAACAAATTTTTTCCCACTTTTTGTACTCGTCATTTCCTTTATCCATTCACTATATGTTTTTTCGCAAATACTGCTCTTATCGATGTTTACCTGAGGAGTTTCTCGCATGCTACGCGACATGATTTCGAAATTTTCTGAACATTTTTCCATCTGCTGCGCTAATTTATCAATAGCTGAAATAATCACAGTCATTTTTCGATTCTTTCTTTTCGAGAGTGATAAGACACGAAGATTTTCTGAAATTTTTTCCAAACTTCGACTGAGATGTTCTATTTTGCGTGTTTGCAATGATTTCCGTTTCACACGATTAGAATCCACTTCACGTCGTTCAAGTTGCTCTAAAGAATTAGACATTTCTTTCACTTTACGCGAAAGGATAATTAAATACTTATTTAAGTAGCGAAACTGATTATTATAAAACGCATCGTATTGTTGTTTTTTTGGCTGGCGTTCACTTGATTCATCATCCTTTCGTTTGCAACTTTCAGTATCCGTTTTATCTTTTGATGTGGCGGACCTAGCCGTTGTTGCAGATCTAGTCGTTGCCGCAGATTTAGCTGATTCAGCAGCAGATTCTTTGGTTTCATTATGTGACACGACTCTGGCGCTCGTATGAGTTGTTTTGAATATATTTTTGAAAATTAGATACAACAATGACATACATCCTTTTGGTGACGGCTTGTTCAAATAACATTCGGATATTGTATCCTGGAATTCTTGACTTATTTCAGCAGAGACGGCTTCAAAAATTTCGGTGATTTCACTTTTTGTGAAGCGAAATGGTGTCACAGCTTCAAAGTCTGGAAGGGTATTTCGATATGGCACCTCTGTTGAGAATACTGATAGTGAGAAGTGACAGTTCTGTGCATAGAGGAATTCAGCAACCAACGTGTTGAGTGCCAATATTAGAGGCGACAAGATCATTCGATTCGCTTTTGAATACACTGCATAAATTCGTCTTCCTTAAAAAATAAATTTTTAATATTTATTAGTAAATTAGAAGGATTTTCTACATTTGTGGACTGATACCAAGTAATCTAAAATATTTTGTATTGTACCATGTGTGCGGCACATAAAATGCCGGGCGAGGTTCATCAATACTTACCGAGATGAGTGCGACTGAAAGTTTCGATAAGATCCTTGCGAAGTTTTGCTTGAAGTGCTCGTGCAACTCCATCCTCTTCTACCCATTGAGCAAAATGTTGTCTAAACTCAGATTCCGGTAACTTATGAATTTCATTTAAATTGACATCTTTCGCCTCCATTATCCTTCAGTCACAAGTTAATTCAACAACACTACGCTATATTCAGGACGTAACTGCAGACATGAAATCAACATAAAATAGGGGCGCGAAAAATATTTGCTGCTTAAGAACTCAGCTGACGAGAAAGACAATAATCATCAGACCGTGAAATAACGTTACGACTGTTTGGTCACAGGTTACTAAGGTGCGTTTTAGGGGAAACATTTCAGGGATGAAGTTGATGTAAACGTAACAAGTTGAATAACGTTTTAAAATTATTTTATTAACTTCACCGTGCCTTATGTTGACTTCAATTGTGAATTGTCGATCTCGTAAGCGGCGACTTTAGTGTTAACAGCCAGGATATATTCTAAAGATGTCTGTGTATTATCTCAATCATTTGACATTAAATTTTGAATTATGTGTTGAGGAAATGGCAATTTAATTATTTAAGGGAAGAATTTGAGCCAAGAATAAAATTCGTTTTGATTGTGCTTTAAATTTTTCATATATTTCTTGTTCAAATAATTTGATTTCACATTTGTGCCATTACAAATAGCAAAAATGTTCTAGACTTATATTTACTACATAATGTTTTATAATTGTACAACTAAATGGATAATAAATTAATTCATATTTACTTTAGTTATCTTTATACCATGGCAGTTGAGTATTATCTAAATTCTCTATTCTTAATCGTTCTAACTTTTATCAGTCTATAAAATGCTTTTAAATGCTATTTTATTGGTAAGGATTATAAAATGGTATTGTTTAAACATGGTCGTACCGTTCCTACTTAGTAAATATCAAATAACATTTCTACGTCAGCTGTTGTTTGTGCAGAGTTATAAATCCTCGCTACGTTGTTTGAAAGGATTTTTAAGGATGCTGAAAATTTTTTTGAGTAGATTAAAGTATTTTTACTTGCACTCAATCAAACCGAAACTCATGTTCTCATTAAAAAATAAATCCTTAGTATTGTATATACAGCAGTTGAACGTGAATTTCTCAATATATCGATGAGATAAGAAGAGAATTAATGTCCTCAGTTGTGTTGCATTTAAAATTTCAAGAAACTCTCGCTCACAGTCTTACAACTTGTAAATATGAAATTTGACTAGCACCTCTGTAACTATTCATCCAAAGTTTCACAATTTCAATGTTATGGTTGGCGTACAAAGGAAACATTCAAAATCAAATGATTAACTACGGCATGGAAAAGACTTTGAATATTGGAAATCTTCGATTTTATTATAAATTATATAACTTGTTTGAGTGAATTTCAACATTTTGACTTAATTTTTAATATGAACTGAAGCTGTGTTTTACCATGCAAAATTTATTTTAATTTGCGATATAAAAAACGGATCAGAAATTGTATTCAGAAACGTGTATTTGATCTGATTTGATTTGAAGTATATTTATGCGAGTACTACAAAAAACATTTTCACGACAAGTTCACTATCATAAATCCTTAATCTCATTTCGGTAGCAGGTAAAATTTTGGAATTCATGCGCTAGGATATGTGATAAAGTTGGATGCTTATGTACCTAACGAACTTTCGCAAAGAAAGATTGGATTTCCCATCTTGCTCGTTAAACTAATTTAAGGCTTACTCCGTCAGTTGGTTACTGGCGATGAGAAATGGGCCCAGTACAATAACATGAAACAGCGCTGGTCAGTTTTGGATAACCAGCAACCGCGGCATCCACAGTAGGTTTTATTATCTATTTCGTGCGGTTTTTGGGAAGCCGATTATTGGTAGCTTCTGGCGTGAAATTGGACGTGATCTGCGGACTTGCATTCGAGCGGTTTCAACAAGCAATGCATCATAAGCGTCCTGTATTAGATAACTATTGTGGAGTCATAATGTAAATACCATATGCAGACTCTCACAGAGATACAGTTTTCAAATTATTCAAGTCTACACACCTACAACTAGCCACACTGAAAAAGACATTAAGGAATTCTACACCGACGTCAACCAAGCTTGGAACTATAACACCAGCCACTTCAAGTATCTTATGGATGACTTTGACTTGACACCATAATAGGGGAAAGAAAAGACCAAAAAGTGTTGGTAGGAAAATTTGGACTAGGACATGCAAATGAAAGAGGAGAATGACTAGCACAGTTCGACCACCATCACGGTCTTTTCATAACAAATACCTTCTTCAAGAAGAATAAAAACAGGAAACGGACGTAGCAAGCACCCAATGGGGTAACAAAAAACGAAATTGATTTGATAGCTACCAAACACCAAAGAATCAACCTTGACTTGAAAGCAGAAAGACGCAAACTGGTCAGGAAGTCTTTAAAATCTGACTTCAACACTGAAAACATCATGTGTAATATATAAATGAACAAAGCCGTTCTGAAATGTGTCGAAATAGTAAACGGATCACGAGTAGTCGATAGACACCGTAAACTATCAAATGAGACCAAGGCGCTACTCAGAAAGGGCCCGGGAAACGAAAGCATCCTCAAATACTGAAAGGATTGAATACACAAAAACCTGCAAAATAGTGAGGAATGAGATATCAAGAAGTATGACGAAAGACTGGTAGAATATGCCATTACAAACAACAGAAGCCTCAAGAAGACAAAAAGAGCTCTCCTTATTAGCAAAAAACAAGTGATAGACCGAAATCATGACAACACCCGCCTCACTGATAGACAGGAAATAGTTCAAGGAATCACCAACTTCTACCGTGACCTGTATATGGCTACAGATAACTCGACTTCAAACTGAATAGTAACCACTTTCTCTCCAACCAACGATAATGCCTCGAATATCCTAGTGGAAGAGGCCGAGATGGCTCCATGAAAAATTATAAAGCGGCAGGTAATGATGGTGTTACTGGTGAATTGCTCGAATACGCAAGCAGAAAAACCTGGAAACTACTGGCAGAAATTTACACTGATTGCATTATTGCCAGGTGCATACCTGATCACAAGAAAGGCACCAAAGAAGACATCAGGATCTACAGACCAACAAGTTTAATATCTTTCTTCTCCAAAGTATTCACGAATCTCATGAGCGACCGAATACAAACAGCCCTACATGCCGAACAGCCACGGAAGCAGGCTGGTTTCAGAAGTAGATACAGCACTATAGACCATATCCACACATTACGGGAAGTCTTGAGTAGATTGTAGTGACTACCGACCTGAAGATGGTGTCACCATCTTTTCCCCGCAGGCGAAAGTTCAGCGGACAGGTCGAAAGTCAGCTGACCTACGACCTGGCGACCACTTCAGGTCGGAAGACAGTTTTTTTTTATTTCCGGAACGGAGAGTTGGGAGAGGACCGCGAGAAGAGGCACACGCGGGTGGAAAAGAAAAGAAAAGTGATCTCGTGGAAAATCACTCGACGTAATTTTATTTCCAAACGTGAACTTATCTTGACAATTTGGTGTGTCTTTCGCGCGCGATTACCTGTTGGAAAGTAGAAAAGCGGTTTCAAATCGATTTATGGGTCGGTCGTAAAATGTACGGTAGATATACGAAATCGTCGCTGATTTCAATGCAACCGCAATTCTCGTTTTCTTCGAAAAAAAAAACTGACGTGTCGAATACAATGGATATTTTCGTTGTCATCAACGCCACTAAAACAAGGATATCGCCAGAGGTTTGATGACGGTGTGACGTGAAAACCCATGCGGAAGTGTTTACGAAAGTGTTGTCAGTGTGTGCCCGTGAGCATAACCACACCGCTTGATAATTGCTAGTTTGCATATAAACCTATGTGATTGCTCAATTGGAAAATTGGAAGGAAACCCTTACCGCTGGTTCCTCGGCATTTCAATAGCAAAACAGACTGTGTGAAAATCCGCCAAGACGTTGTGAGCGCGAAATAACGTAGTGAAGCCACATTGTTATGTATATCTGCCCTTGAGTTTTGCATTTCACTCAACACCGGACTTTTATTGTTTTCATTACAAGGAAAAGAAGCCTGCGTACAAATTCAATAATGAACCGGGAAAATTAACGGGTATATTTCGCCTGACGCCGTAATTACATCTCACATGTGTAAACGTGGTTGCAATAAGTTTTAATGATAAACAAAGTGCTATGTTACAAAAGTGAAAACGCAGCACTTATGGAAAAAGGTTCTTTGTTCGATAAACATAAGAATCCATTGCTGATCCCATTTCGGCGGGTGGATTAAGGAGTTGTAACAGATTGTGAAAAGAAAGACATCAATATAAGAGCATTGTAGTAGTGCTAAGGAGTCTCAGAAAAATTTAGCAAAAAAAAAAAACAATTTTTGTAGGTAACACAAACTCTAAATGAATTTTTTTTATATGCCGATTCTATATAACTTAAAATGTATATTAAAAACATTAATGATAAAGTGAAAGGGTATTCAAATTAAAATAAATGGAATAATGCAAGGCGAGGAGAAGTGCTGGCACTCAGTGTAGCGTGGAATCAAACACATATTGGGTAAATAGCTAATCGCGAGACACTGTTCAATACAAAACGAAAGGAAAGTAATCATTGCAAAAAAAAAAAAAAAAAAAGTAGAGTTAAGCAGTTGAAAATATATTTGATGGTAAAATATTTTAAATTTAAAATGGATCGCTTCCTCTTTGATTTGAACTCATTGGAGATTTCGACACATCAATGAGAATCAATTTAAGAAATTGTATAAAAAAAAAAAAAAACCTCGTACAATGAATACTTATATTGATAGTGGAAAAGAAATATTCATTTGTGTAAGAATAATGTGCAATTCAAAAGTTTGTTATAAACCCAATGAATGATTAAGAATAATTTTTTTGAAGTAGGTTAAGCAAGTATGTGTACACATATAATAGTATTTCGATGTTTCTGCTTCACTATCGTGCTTTCTTTTAATTTGATTTAATCAACAGTGGACTTAATATAGCGCGATTCTGGTACGTTTGTCTGACTTGTGTGATTTGACCTATAAAGCGTTAAAATTTTACATAAATTTTTAAGAACCAGAATTAAAATGAAGTGCTAAAAGAAAAACCACATTCTTCCCTTCCAACAACCTTTTCTTTCAGGTGGAAATGGCGCGAAGGTAAGTGCAGGATGATGTAGGGTTAACAATGTGTTTCGTCGCTCGGGTTCCGCGGTGCTGTAGTTTTGTTCCGGTAATAATTTGTAGTCGTGTCGCGGACTACTAGTTCGGTTTTTCGGGTTCGCGTGTTTTACGGTCGCAAAATTAAAGTAGTTTGTTTTTAGGCACCGTGGTATATCGGTTCGCGAATGCGCGTTAGTCGGGGAGTTTGATTCTTTGATTGTATCTTGATGGTAAAAAAATTAGAGTAAAGTAACGTAATTTGTTTAGAAACGTCGCGTAGTAAATCGGGCTTTTCGGTGGCTGGTTCAAATGGAACCAAGAGCGGAAGTTCACTTGGGTCCGACCCACGTCCGCAATCCTCGCCGCACTGAGCTAGCTAGCCAGCAGCCACCACGCGAGGGAACTTCCGAGTGGCCGAGTTGTTGACCCACGGGGTACGACTCGTTGCCACGTCTCCAGGACTGCACGTCCAATTGTCGGTGCGAGGCCGACTTTCATCCCGAGTCGTCGCCGTGACGACCTGGGATTCTAAATCCATTACAAGATATAAAGAGATTTATAGATTTGGACGGACTCCAATCTACAGCATTCGCACTTTCTGCTTAGCTGGTATATGTATCGTAACGCCGAGGAGAAAATATTGCTCAAGATGTTCAAGAAACTTTAAAACTGAAGAAATCGGAAACATTCAAAATAATAATGAAAGTCTTAACAAAGTATGGAGTATTGCCCAAAACATATCCTTTATGACAAGAACATTGCTAAAATTATATCTCTGACTTTGACTATCTCTGACAGCATGCATTTTTGTATGGTAGATGTAAGTAAGATTTATTTGAAAATTTTCATCCAAAAGAAAACTAGCAACACTCATTGAAAAAATTGATTTTTTTGTTTTTTTAAGTCTGTCATTTTGTTAATTTTGTTCCAATAATAGTTTTAGTACGGGCCTAAGCCATTAGTATATTGAATCTTATGCTACTATTTTTTTATTTAGAAGGATTTGTTCCAAAGATATGGACTACCTTAGTCATCTGTTGAATTTTGGAGGCAATACTGTTATCTGTATTAGTTCTATATATGAATTATTAAAAATAAAAAAAATATTTACTGTATTAATTTTGTTATTTTTGTTAATAACTTTTATCGAAAATAAAAAAACAAATTTTTAAGCGTGTAAAATAGAGTAATCCCTAAATAAACAAATGTATTGAGGGATTAGTCCTTTGATATGAATTCAGATGGAATACCGTGATTGGATACGGTGTTTAGGGGGTGAGGGAGAGTATTATTTAAAACACCTTTCTCCACCTTTCTCAACAAGAAGGGACTCTGCTTGGCTCCTGCTGGATGAATCAAAGGCAAATATATACAAGTTAATATTTGGAGTGTCGGTTAATAAAGTTGTTTTTTTAGAAAAAAGTATTTATTTCAATAACTAAATAAATGAGTACATTTGCCAATATATTGCCCATCGTAAGTTATGACTTCCTCTAATCTTCTGGAAAGTTTGTTGATTCCACGTTTGATGAAGTCCTCATCTTTCGAGGCAATCCTTTCATCGACCCATTTCCGCACTTCTTCAACATTTCGAAAGCGTTCGTCGGCCAAGTTGATCTGCATCAATCGGAACAAATGGTAGCCAGAAGGAGCAAGGTCTGGAGAGTATTGGGGGGGGGGGGTGATCAAGGTGTTCCCAACCGAACCTTTCTAATTTTTCTTTAACGATGTTCGTCCGATGAGGCCTGGCATTGACATCGTGGAACAGAACTTTGTATTGTTTTGGAGCTATCGATGGTTGTTTTTCGTTCAGCGTGTGAATCAAATTGGTTAGTTGGCGTCGGTAGTGAACAGCTTGGACTGTTTCATTCGGCTTAGTAGCTCATAATGCACAACTCTCTTCTGGTCCCATCAAATACACAGCATAAGTTTTGAGCAATGACTATCACGTTTTGGTTGTGAAGTGGATGCTTGGCCGGGTTCAACATACGACGCTTTACGTTTAGGGTTATCGTAATAAACCAATTGCCAGTAATGACTCGACTCCGAAAATTATGTTTTTTGTGTTCTTCGAGATGTTCTTTCATGCTGCGACTCGGGCACTGAGTTGCTTTTCGTTCAGTTGATGTGGGCCCATTTTCCAAGTTTTCGAATCTTTTCCATTGCATGTAAACGTTCAGAAATGGTTGATCGGGCGACACTCAACTCAAAGCATGTTCTTTTTGCGTTCGACAAGAAGGCCGTTCTTCTTCTTCTATGTCAAAGTCATCACTTCACAATTTTTTTGAGTTGGAGCATGATCACCGTAAGCTTCCATCAACAATCGATAACTTTCAGCAGCGTTTTTCTTCAAATGAAAGGAGGTTATTAAACTTCCCCGCAAAACAACTTCTTCAGGCACAAAAAAACTTTTTTGTTTACGCTATTTCTTCAATCACTAAGTGAGAACTAATGACAGATGTTTATCCTCTAAAATACCATATAACTTATTATGGACACAAACCATATGTATAAGTTGCGCCATCTGTTATCTAAACCGATATTATTAACCGACACTCCGAATAAAATGCACGGGGAATTCGGGGTCGACGCTGCCCTATTCAAAATTCAATAGTTGACCCTAGAACAATAATAATTCAAATGAGACGATAAAATGCTTGCGCATTTTATTATATGTCGTTATCGTGCGTTTGCCAATATATCAATGCGCAATGAAAAGCAATCGTCGCTTCATATCCTGACAGTTGAACGATGAATAAATTTTTCGTATTCCTACATTTATAAAAAACTGATAAATATCTCAACATTCTCTAATATTTACTTATTTATAAGTGCATCAACCGACATGCTGATACAATGAGCTGATCCAGCATGATCAAATCTTAAAAGGATTCTTCTATCTTACGACAATTTTAAAATATACTTCTATAAATCAGTTTGAACTATGAGTACACATTTGGAATAAATAGTTTTTGAATTGAAAATTGATAAAAGTTGTTATAACTTAACTTGCTACTTAGCCCTAAAAGATATTTCGTATTTTTCATTTTATTAAAGCGCTTACATAATTGTTGCAGCTCTATGTTTTATGTTCTTTATGTTTTATACGTAATTGGTGTCATTTAACGTAACGTTTTCAACGTAATTGAGTCTGAAATTAAAATGAATAAGACTTTGCTTGTTACATGAAACACTTCATAATTTTATTGGTAGTCATTGTATCAGAAATTATTATTATCAAAAGCAGCAAAAACATCAGGTGTACAAATAAGTTTTGAGGGATTTACAAACGATGAAGTAAATATTTTTATGAGGACATCACATCGAAGATGGCGCACCCCCGGACGAAACGAAGAAAGTGACGGGGAACGACGGAACATGTCGAGGATAAAAAATAATGCTGTCTCCGTCGGAGTAAAAAAACTCAGCGAAACAATTGGCATAAATAGTATTATATCGCATCGGACTATCTTGTGATTTATAAATTTTTGTTAAAACGTCACAATTTTTTTCTCATAGCATGTGTCATTTGTTAAAGTGAAAACAACACATATTTTTTGTGTTCCAACTATTTCAAGTTTTGTCCTGGCGAAACAACATTTGCGGGAACCGCTGCTTTTTCCCTTGAACTTGACGAAAAGCGCAGCTGAAGGACATCGAATGCTAGTTGAAGCGTATAGAGAGCATACTCTATCAGTGAATATTGACATTCACTGTCATATTGAATAGTATGAGAACATTGCTTCCGGCATTCGGAAGTGGCGACTTTGACATCAGTGACAAAAAATGCAAGGGAAGGCCAGTAAAGTTTGAAGACGCTGATTTGGAACTGATTTGGAACAACTGCTCCATGATCGAATTATGTCGAAAGACGAAAAGAAGATCTACAAAGACAATCCAAAGTGTACAAAAACGTCGGGTAAGCCCTGCCATGCATCAGCTTCAACGGCCAAACGGAGTATTTATGACAAGAAGATCCGGTGGGATTCATTCGGAGTGATCAACTCTGAGCTAATGCAGCTATCACTGCGGAACTTTATAAACAACAATTGATGCAACTGAGTCAAACGTTAAAGCTTAAACTCCCCCAGTATTCCATAAAAATGACAAAGTGATCTTTCAGTGCGACAATGCTCGGCCACATGTTTTTAAAGTTGTCAAGGAAACTTTACTGAACTGGGATATCCTACCTCATTCGCCGTATTTGTCGGATATTGCTCCTTCGAATTTGTTCCGGGCAATAGCTCATGAGCTCATGACTGAGGAGCACTTCACTTTTCGAAAAAGTGAAAAATTGGGTCGATTCATGGATCGCTTCAAAAGATGAGGAATTCTCTGAACGCGGTATCCGTATCCTGCCTGCAAGGTGGGCAAAGGTAGTATAAAGCGACGGGACATATTTTGAATGATATACATTGTACCAGTTTTTCTCAATTAAACTACAAAATTAAAAAAAACCTCAAAACTTATTTGTACAACTTATTTATGGATGCATTGGTACATGTTGAAACAATTATAGTAATATGGGCTAGGATTAAAGTTAAAATAAATATATCAATTGTTCGAAATTGCAAACTAAACAGTAAAAATTGCCTAAAATTAAGTTTTGATGGCATGAATAATGAACAAAGGTGAAATATACCCAAAGGAGTCCTTATGACTGATTATTTATCTTAAGAGTTGTTTATAAGTTCAATTTAGTGTTTCGTCTACTACGAACACCACTCTTATTAACCATTTGAAACCGTACAAAATGTTAACATTAGTTTCATCGAGTATTATTCTATTGCAATCACGTAAAATGCAATTTGTGCAATATATAAATGTAAATCTACGACAATTTATAATTTGTCAATTCTAACTAATCCAAATATTCTGTTGTTGCTTGTAGTTCGGACTACTTTCCGCCAAACCCTTAATCCTTTTACTTCAAACGGCAGTCCCATTCACCATATCATATTCCAGTGCCGCTTCAAAAAGGCTCGCGTGAGATTTCCTGCGTTCCCGTTCAATCCTATCTAAGTCAAAGGTACCGTATAATCCGTGGTGTTGCTGGGAGGGTGGTAGCCTGAAATCCTTGTAGCGCTGTGGCTGTTGCTGATGCTGTTGTTGTGGTCTGCAGAAATTGTATTTGGAGTAATATCCTCTTTGGTCGTTGGCACTGCCGTTGTAGCCATATGATGACTTTGTGGAGAAGCTGGAAGGCGACGTAGGGATGGCAGTTGGCCACTGGACTTGCAAGTTATTGTTGCTCTGTTTACTGGGCGCATAATTGACCGCCATATTAATTTCATCAAAGCTTTTATGTAACATGTTTTCTGAACTGTAAAAATTCTTATAAGATGATCCCTCGAAACCAAACGAGTGACGATGCTCCCTTTGCGAAGGATTTGTGTCCGTGTCAAAGTTGCGCTTCATGAACGAACGAGGCAGAGTGCGACTTTGATAGACGTTTAGATCTCGAGAATTGCTATTATTGCACACATAATGGTCGGAATAATTATTCCACTGTTCCGAATCACAGCGATCCAAATCGAAAAGGCTTTTGGGATAAACTTTGTCCAATGTCCGCAGCGAAAAGTTGGAGTTTCTCTTTCTCGGCTCCATGAATGAGTTTCGGCGATTTTTTGCGAGTGTCGCATAGTTGTCAACGATGAATATATTTTGCTCTTCTTCGTTTGGCGAATTATCTTCTATATAGTAGATATCCTTCGGTTTGGGTCTCATTCCAGCTTTCCGGCAAAACTCATTAAATAGTTCGTCCTTTGATTTACGTCCTCTCGCCAGAATCGTTCGCGATAGACCACAAATGTCGTTGAGACTATCACGCGATGAGGAATCGCCGATATTTGTTTGATTCTTCTTATTACGCTTTTCTAATGTTGTCATTGTTGTTGGACTTTGTTGTTGATTGGAGTTATAAATGGTTGCAGAGTTGTTGGTTGTATTGTTATTATTGATGTTATTGTTCGAGTTTGAAAAGAGTTCTGTGGTTGTGGAAACGCTGCGGGTTAGTGGGAACTCTTGAGGTAAGTCGAATGGCGAGAATGCTGGCGCTGGTTCCGTGTAAAGTTCATTCAGACTTTTGGCTAAGTTTTTTGAGTGGAGGTTGCACTTTTGCGGTTTTTCAAAGTAATACCTGTAAAGCAACGAAACATTGGTGTTAACTTTATCATGGCTTGGAAAGTTGAAGAAACTTGATTTTGTTAGTTTTATTGTATTTTGTAACAATTCAGAACACTTGAATTTCATTACATTACTTCCTGGGTAAGTCATCGAACAAGTTTTTAAGTTTTTAATCACGTTTTTAGCATTCCAGACTATATTTAGTCAATTTCTTCAATATTTCTATATATTCTAAGTTATTCTAAGCGAAAAAGTGCAGCATGTAATATTGAATATTTTGAATATTAATTTGTTTCGTGAAAAATTGGTTAATGGATTTGACTTGTTTTTTTTTTGATGGCTGAGTCGAATAATTTTAATAATAGTGGAAACTAAGCGTATATATGTATTAAAGATCATATAATGAGCAAGCTTATCCATGATTTTGAAAGAAAAACGTTAAGAAAAATAAGAATTCATTCTAAGTTAATATTTATGGTTTTTTTCAGTTCACTTCTAGTTTTTCTGAGCACATGCCTTAATCTTATTAAAAATAACAAACATATTTAAAATTAACTTTATTAGGAATTCGTGCATGGCCTTCTGAATCGAGCAGTTGAATTCTCCATAGAAAGTGAGCTTTACTTGATAACGGACTTATTAGAATTGGTTTGTACTATTGAGTTAATTTATTTCTGGTGTTTTTGGACATTGTGAACCATAGTGAGTGGTGAACCAACGGACATTACTATTCGTATTAATAACAGGAAAAGACTTTTGAGAAAAATAAGAACACAATGCCATAACTGCCAACGATACGACCACGGTTTAAGCCATTGCCATTTACTACCAAAGTGTCCCATTTGTGGTGGTGACCATGACCTTCTCAGCTGCACACTCACAGAAAACGACAAAGACAAAATTAAATGTAGTAACTGTGGAGACTCTCATATCTCACATTCAAACACTTGCAAAAGTAGAAAGAAGTATATTGACATCAAGCAAAAGCTATCGAAACGGAAGGATACCAACAACTACTACACTCTTCAACATTATAACAATTCGGAAAATGTCGATGCAAATTTTCCAAGTTTATCGAGTTCAATAGATCAATCACACAACTTCTTGCAAAAGTTCCTGTCAAAAACAACTCATATAGTTTTCTACTTAAACCAAGACTACAAACAATCTCGTCGAAAAATATTACAGACAATAACGACCTTTTCCCAGCAGAAACAATTATACAAATCTCGCATGCATTTATAAAAACCTAGCGAGCTGTATAACGAGAGCTAATAAGTATAATGCTATAGTTAAGTTAGCTATGAAGTTCGTTAATGAATAAGAAATTGAAAATTCTACATTGGAATGCACAGAGCCTCAAAATAAAAGTACTAAAGCTTTCGATTTTGCCATTAAAAGTAGCATTGATATACGAGGTTTGTTCAAAAAGTATCGCGAATTTTGAATGTTCGCGGGCTACGTATGTTCGATTTTTGATCTTTTGGTGACGTTATGTTGGTACTCATGGCCCTCACTTATGTTGACAATTCCGGCCATTTTGAATGTCCAGTCAGCTTTTGACAGTTATTGTGCGTGGACATGTTTTAGGTTGTCTCTGATTTTCGTCTATCCCAAAAAATGGATCGTAGAATTTGTATAAAATCTTGTGTGAAGAACAATTTAAAGTGCGCGGATGCATTCAGAATCTTGACTGTTATATATGGCGAAGCTACTTTGGACAAAAGCAACGTTTATCGGTGGTGCAAAATGTTCTCAGAGGGACCGAAAAAAGTACGTCAAGTTCGGTCGAATGTGAAGGTTTTGCTGACAGTTTTCTTCGATTGCAGGGGCGTGGTGCATTATGAGTTCTTGCCGCAGGGTAGAACGGTCAATAAGGAATAGTAGCTTCAAGTAATGCGCAATTTGCGAGAAGCAATCCGCCAGAAACGCACTGATTTGTGGAAGAACAAAAATTGGCTTTTGCACCATGATAACGCCCCTGCTCACACACCGTTACTTGTGCGCGAATTTTTAGCCAAAAATAACACTCTAATAATGCCGCAGGCACCGTATTCCCCAGACCTGGCTCCCTGTGACTTTTTCTTGTTCCCGAATCTGAAGAGGCCTATGAAAGGATGACGCTACGCCACGATTGAGGAGATAAAGACGGCATCGAAGGAGGAGCTGAACA
The DNA here is from genome assembly GCA_954870665.1 of Stratiomys singularior. Taxonomy (NCBI): domain Eukaryota; kingdom Metazoa; phylum Arthropoda; class Insecta; order Diptera; family Stratiomyidae; genus Stratiomys; species Stratiomys singularior. The sequence continues at coordinate 126,413,171 of OX940877.1, forward strand.
AGATCACAAAAATTGATTTTTCAAAATGCTTCGAGGATTGGAAAAAACATTATCACAAGTGTATAATATCTGACAGGGATTACTTTGAAGGGGACAAAATAGATATTCATGAATAAATAAATAATTTTTGAAAAAACATGAAATTCGCGATACTTTTTGAACAAACCTCGTATGAACAATTAACGAAACATGGCTAAGATCGCATGGCAAACTCTCACATCCGTTATATGCAATATAGAGGAAAGACCGAATAGGCAAAATTGGTAGTGGAGTAGCTTTGGCAATTAAAAAATCCTTAAAAAACTTTCAAATTTCTTCATTCGAGTCATCATCAATCGAGAATATCGGTGTTACGATAGAAGGCATTAATATTAAGATTTACTCTGTTCACTTTGCAGGAACTAAAATTAATTCCGAAAATTTAACAAGCTTTGAATGAGATGTAAAAAGGTTTATTCATAATAAATAAGGGTATATATTTTGTTGTGATTTGAATGCCAAAAAAATCAACAGTGGCACTGCCCGCGATCTAACAAGCTTGGCAGAGTTCTCTTTAGCATAGTATCTGAAAATAACAACTTTTTACATTCACCAAACCATCCAATGTTCTATTCATTTAACAATACTAGTTCAATATTTATGTACTTATGGCAACATAAATTTAGAGAGTTTTCAGTCCTCCAAGCCCTTTTCTCACCGCATCCTCCACTGGCTTTCTCTATAAAAACAGAGGAACGGATAGCGGATCCTCTTCACAAAGCATTTTCTCATTCAAAGAGACAAATTGGGCAATGTACCGGAAACTCAAAAACGACAGTACAACAATAACTCGGTAAATTGATGAGCCGAAGCATACAAGCTCATCCAAATGAGAAACTCCCTCAGAAGGATATGGCAAAATCCAGGGACAACCAATTAAAAGTCGGAATCAATAGCCTAACAACTGCTATTCGTGTAAACATCATAAAACTCCGCAACCAGAATTCGAATTCAATGCTCGAGAAACTTGAATTCAATTCCCGAAAAATCTGGAGGATAAGGAAAATACTCAAAGTAAATTAAATTTCTATTCCCGCACCGCTAGAGAGTAATAACAGTGTCAAAGAATTTTCGAACCAAGGCAAAGCCGAGCTCCTTGCTAAACTATGCAAACCAAGATGAAAGAGCTGTTGGTAACGCAAACATTAAAATTACTATCCTTAATCACATCTGTTGCCACTAGCGATCGAATTAAGTCAAGAGCTAAATTAATAAATAAGCTCAACAACAACAAAACATCAGGTCAAAACGGAATACCCAATATTATCTTGAAAAATCTCCCTAGAAAGCGATTGTACTCCTAAATTATATTTTTAATGCCTGTCTTAACATTAGCTATTTCCCCTCTTCCTGAAAGATTACTCTAATAATTCCTTCTCTAAAACCAAAGTAGGATCACCGCCAATATCACCGATCACAGGCCAATAAACCTTTTACCAGCATAAGGTAAGTTACTGGTGAAATTAGTTCTTAACCGGTTGAAAACGTTTGTTGATCGGCGCAACATACTCCCTAGCTATCAATTTGGTTTGAGACATAGACACTCAACCGAACAGCACCTACACCGTGTCGCTCAAGACAGTAAAGTTGTATTGAAGAAGAAGCTGCCTGTAGGATTAATTTCACTAGATATCGAAAATGCGTTCAATACAGTTTGGCATGATTGCCTTCACTACAAATTAATTAAATTACCTAATTTAAAAAACTCTTATTAGAAGATCTAAAGTATGCTGTCAAAATTCGAGACAACTTATCTAACTTTCGCAATATACCTGCTGGGATTCCGCAAGGCTCATGCTTAAGACCATTACTTTTCGATGTATATACTTCAGATATGCCATCTTCTAATGCGTGTAAGCTACCCACTTTTTAGGACGACACATACTTTTACATAAGCTCAGTAGACCCGAAAAAATTAATTACTAACTTAGAGACACTGCTCGAAAAAATATTCCAATATTTTTATCGGTGGAAAATTAAAGTCAATATTCCAAAAAGCAAAGCCATGTTCTTGACAAAGAAAAGGAAACCTAGCCTACTGCCTATTAATTTCCTAGGTCAAGAAATTCGTCGGTCCAATGAAAATTCATATCTTGGGGTCACTCTTGACAAGAAACTGACATTCAGATATCACATTGAATCGACATTGACTAAAGCGTCAAAGGCAATATTAACTTTATATCCTTTGTTGAACCATAAATCATTCTTTGACCCAAGAAACAAGATTCTCATCATCAAAATGGTGATTATGTCTATTATGCTGTATGGAGCTCCGCGAAGTACTTAAAATCTCAACTTCAAATCTCACAAAATCGATGCCTGAAAATGGCCCCGAACAAAACTTTTTATTTCTCCTCTGAAAAACGATATCAACTTGCTGGAACGCAAAACATCAAGAAACTCGTGAGAGAACGACGAAGCAAAATGCTGGCCAAAGCTGCGAGTTCTACCAACCTTATCAGTCAACCAGTCAAGCTTTTTTAATTCCTAGCATAAATTGAGCTCATTTATTTAGATGTAAGGTATTCTAAGCTAGAATAAGATAGGATAAGTACACGTAAGGTTATAAGTTTGATTTTTTCCTTCAAAAATCAAATACTATTCCTTGAGAAACAATTTAGGAAGCTTAACTAGTTTATTCCTAATTAAGATTTTATCGAATTAAATTCAGGTCCTCTAAGTTAGTTACTGTATTGCACGTATCCCAGTAAAATGAGGATCTAAGTTACTTAAGTATAATTATATGCAAGCCAATTTTTACTGGCATGTTAGCTCTTGCTGGAAAATATTATGTCTCTGTAATGATTTTATTAAAAGGATCATTTTGCACATCATTCTACACAGTCTGAATAGAAGTAATATTCATGAAAAACTTCATCTTTGTGCCAATGTTAATTAAACATATTTAAAAGCATTGAAGCAACGCAAGAGAGTATTGTTAATGTTAAATAACTTCGATCCATGGAATCCACATGGCTTCACATGGAATTTTCATAAATTTACTGGCATACAAGAGCTAATGAAACAGCAAGAAATGCATGCTGACTTATGAAATAATATTATCGTCAACAATGGGGCGCATTTCCAGCTTTAATGCTTTGTAATTTGACTCTAATTTTTTGGTTACAGTGGATCCTGAAAGATTGATTGCAAACGTGAACATTTGCACCGACTGACAATACTTACTTTGCCACTTGCGTTAGGAAAAGACTTGGAAAAGTCCTGAAAATCAAAGCCTTGGAGAGAATGCGTCTATGAGCCTCGTAGAACCGGCTCTGAATAAAGGAAGAAATGCAAATACTGATAATTTTTCACATCTGTGCCAATAACTAACAATATACTTACAAAACGAACAGAACTAGTGGGTACGATAAACAGAGGAAGGCCCGACATAATCCCATATGTCAAGAACTTGGAACTAAATTTTCATGAAACAAAAGTCTTGAAAATAGATAATGAACAATGTTCTTTGATAATATATCAAGCGAAACGTTTAAAAAGTGTGTTGTTCCTTAGCACATAACATGATTGTATTCAAGAAGTTCTGCAAAGAAAATACCTGTCAGTGTAACATTTTACAACTCCACAAAATATGGGGTTGGTGTCTTAGAGCGAATAGCAAAGGACTATAGTGTCAAAGCAGCACCATTAGGATAGCCACTGGAAGGTTTTTATAATATTAGACTTGGCTGCTATAAATGCATGGGTTTATATTGAGAAGTCACAAACAAGCTAGTGCGTAGAAGGAACTCTGTACTCCAGCCAGCTCTAGAGCAAATTTAACTACCAGTCAAATGACCCCTTCGCTGCCTTTATTGGAATGTTGTTTTTCCGATTTTTTTTAGTGTTAATCATATTCTACAGTATCTCCACTTAACTTCCGGTCAAAGTCCGATATCATCCATTTCATTGGACATAGTATTCCTTTGACATGATTCTTTACTTAGATCAGAGCAGTTAGTCGACGAAAAGGATGTTATTCACTATTATTGTAGGAGTTTGTTCACGGGTTCAACATGAATTTTACATTTCTTTCGAAGCATCTTTCTTTCTTTCTTTCTCTCATTTCTTACTTTCGGGAGATATGAAGGAAGGCATTTAGAGATTAGATTGCCACTTCATCAAAGCTGTCCTGTAAATCTGAATCAAAATTTGGCTGTTAAAACTTTGTCAATTTCAAATTTGAGAAAAATTGCTTCCTGCTTTTAACATCCCAGAGAAGACGCAAATTTACGCTGCAAATATTGGAAAATGCGTCCATTTTTGATCGGTGCCTCGCGAAGTTCTCTGTTAATTCCATATTATAAAGTTATATGAACCCATGGCAGAATAATTGTTTAAGGATTGTGCCAGCGGAAGAAGCTTGAAGTCCAATTTTTCTAAACACTAATTTTGAAATTGGGTGTCACTTCTATTTTTGATACAAAGTGATCTAGTCCGAGTATAACGCTTAAGTATTGAACAGGACGACGTTCGCACATATTCAGTTCAAACTGCCTGCATGGCCTACACATTTCTGTAACTTAAGGAAAATTTTGGAAATGTTGCCAAAGAACTGCTTAAAACTGACAACGCAGCGCTAACGTGGAATAAGGCGCAATGATGGAATAATTAATAATAGACGCAAGTTATCGATGAATAAATAAAAATTTTACCAAGCATCGTGCCGGTTGATGTATGATATAACTCAGTAATAAAGACTTATTTCAAATTATTGGATTGGACTTCAATGAAAATGTTGTTAACATGTTGATCTGACGAAATTAAATTGTGGTGAATTTTTAGGTTAAAAATAAGATAGCTTTTATACATAGTACACTTGCACCAATGTCAATGTAGCGATAATATCGGCGGTCAATAGTAGCGATAATATCGGCGCTGAACTGGGTTTACTGGTTCCCCATGGGATGCACTAAAACCAAAACTGAAATAGGCAACTCCAACAACCCTGCTACTGAATCCTACTTGCAACCTCCACGTTGGTGGCCGCTGGACTTCTTATGAAGACTGATGCAAGAGGGTGAGCGCGACTTCCTGCGCGTGATAACAGGAATATAATAACCACGCCTTCGGAACGAAGGTTGGGCGATGGGCTAACAACCGGTCCCTGTAAAATCGAATATTGTTTTGGAACCTGTAAGGGAGCCTCGGATTGGATTGGAACAACGGAAACGACCCCGCAAACGAAATAAGGACTACGTAATTGGATCCTGGAATGTCAGATCACTCAACAAACCTGGCGCTGTTAAAGCATTATTACAACAGGCCAGTGAATACAAACTAAATGTGCTGGCAATCCAGGAAACGAAATGGATTGGTACTGAGATACAGGACATGAGATCGCACACACTATTTAAAAGTGGGAAGCCTGGAGGAAGCCGAGAATTCGGAGTAGCATTTATTGTGGATAGGGAATTCAAGTCACACGTTATCGACTTCAAAGCAATAAACGAGAGAATGTGTGCGATCCGCATCAAAACTAAATTTTTCAAGATATGGCTGATTAATGTCCACGCCCCGACAGAAGATAAGGACGAGGAAGTGAAGGACGCCTTCTACAATCACCTAGAACGCCTCTTTGACTCATTGCCCACAAACGACATCAAAATAATTCTAGGTGATCTCAATGCAAAAATTGGCAATGAACATATTCATCGGGGAACTACAGGAGGCCACAGCTTTCACGATAGCAGTAACGACAACGGCCAGCGCCTGATTGACTTTGCCTGTAGCAGAAATATGATTATTAGTTCAACGTACTTCCCACACCGACGCATTCATAAAATAACTTAGGCATCTCCAGATGGCAACACCTTCAACCAAATCGACCATGTGCTCGTTCAACAGAGGTGGGCATCTAGCATACTGGACGTCCGAACATTCCGTGGAGCAAACTGTGACTCGGACCACTACCTGGTTAAATCAACGTTTCGATGTCGCCTGTCAAAGGCATTTAATACGAAAACCAGCCCATTACAAAAGTTTGACATCGAAAAGCTCCAAACGGAGTCAATTGCTAAAGATTTTCATGACTCCCTCGAAAACAAACTAGCTCCTATCCTCCAAGATATGTCTGAAAAGACAAGTAACGAGCTATGGATGGAGGTGAAAGGAGCAATGAAAAGCACAGCAGAACGGTCGATTGGGTATATAGCTCGGCACAGAAGAAATGACTGGTTTGATGATGAATGCCAGAATGCGTTAGAAAAGAAAAACCAGGCGTATAAAGAATATGTTAATAGAAATACCAGGACGAAGAGGGAAACTTACGAGAACCTCCGACGAGTAGCCAATAAGATTATTAGAAATAAGAAAAGAAAATATTTTGATGACCAATTAAGGTCAATAGATGCAAATTTAGCGAGCAATAGATCGAGAAACGCATACAAAGTAGTGAAAAGCTTAAGACGAGGATATCAGCCCAAGACTTCACTCTGTAAAGATTAAAGCGGTAACATCACTGCTGACGACGATAGGATTAAGGAAAGATGGGCTGGCTATTTCATGGAGCTCCTTAATCCTACGCACGGCTCAAGAACAGCAGAGTCGTCAAACATCTTCGAACCGTCTCCTTTGGCCCCTCCAACTCTGGAAGAAGTCAAGTATGCCATCAAAAGCCAGAAAACCAGTAAAGTGCCGGGCATTGATGAAATTCCAATAGAACTGATAAAGAACGGCGGTGTTGCGGCACAGAAAATCATCCACAAGCTGATCCAACACGTCTGGGATCAAGAGCAGATGCCGCAAGAGTGGTGCCAATCCATCATCATCCCTATCCACAAAAAAGGAGACAAACTACAGTGCGAAAATTACAGAGGTATATCACTACTCTGTACATCTTACAAAATCCTCACAAAAATACTTGAAGATAGATTAACACCATATGCTGAAAAAATAATTGGGGAGTATCAAGGTGGTTTTAGAGCCGGACGATCAACTACTGACCAACTGTTTACAGTTAGGCAGATCCTTGAAAAGTGCTGGGAATTTAACATCGACGTCCTCCAAATTTTCGTGGACTTTAAGCAAGCATACGAAAGTATTGATCGAGAAGTACTGTACCAAATAATGCTTCAGCTTGGAATCCCAGCGAAGCTAGCCCGCCTGACAAGAATGACAATGGCATCAACCACAGCACAAGTCAGAATCAATAACCAGCTGACTATACCTTTGAGACAAAGGCAGGATTGAAGCAGGGCGATGGACTGGCTCCACTGCTATTCAACCTAGCTCTAGAATACGTCGTACGGAAACTACCTGTGGATACGAAAGGAACACTACTATACAAATCGAGCCAACTTGTAGCCTATGCGGATGACATCAGTATCCTGTCAAGATCCTTTTCATCTGCCAAGGAACTCCTGCTCAAACTAGACCAAGAAGCGAAGCGGGTGGGGCTGCAAATCAACGAGTCCAAAACAAAAGTTATGATACAAACCAGGAGAAACACCTCCAACCGTCAAAACATAACAATCAACGAATTCAACCTGGAAAATGTGGACGAATTTACATATCTTGGCTCCAAGCTAGTGAAGGATGGTAATGAAACGGCGGAAATAAAGCGTAGAATTCAGCTCGCTTATAAAGCGTTCTACTCAGTTTTGGGTATTCTGAAGGCCAGCTTCATACATAGGAAAACAAAGCTGCAAGTATACAAATCTGTGATAAGACCTGTGTTGTGCTACGGATGTGAGACATGGACCCTCACTCAAGCTTCCGCAAACATACTAAACACTTTCGAAAGGAGGGTCCTAAGACGAATCGTGGGAGCAACGCAGGAAGGAGGTCAATGGCGAATTAGGTACAACCATGAGTTGTACGAACTTTTCGACGAGCCAGAAGTCTCTACTGTGATAAAACTGCGGAAGCTGCAATGGGCTGGCCATGTGCAGCGAATGAATGAAGGTCGGATACCTAGAAAGGTATTTGTCGGAAAAACTGAGGGACGCAGGCCAGTGGGAAAGCCAAGAAAGCGCTGGTCCGACTCGGTAGACGAAGATAGCAGCACGCTACTCGGATTCCGAAATTGGAGGACGCGGTCGATGGACCGAGACAACTGGAGGCGACACCTGCGGGAAGCCAAGGCCCGAAATGGGCTGTAGTGCTACAACGACGACTTGCACCATTTCTTCATCAATTACCATTCGTAATAGCAGAGCATTTGGAAAATTGGAGTATGGCGTAACTGCTAGCAAGCTCTAACAACACAACAAAAAAAAATTCTTCAAATTTGCTTCAAATTCTAATGAAAAACAATTTTCATTTGCAATTCGTTCTAAACCGTAAATTAAATATTGTTAGATTCATGATATCTATTTCAACTTTTCTGGATCCCTTTTCATGGTCTCTGTCTTGCATGCGTGTTCCTATAAAGGGTATATTTTAACTCTTTCTTCGTTGCTACAATGAGACGGGCGTAAAATGTAGCAGAACGATCGAAAAAACCTCAAAGCAAATCTAGAACGAAGAGCTAATATGGTAAATTATTTTTTGGGAAAAGTAAAAGAAGAACTAATTGAGTTAATAAAGTATATCAATTATCAGATTGGCTACAAGTTTTAACGCGTGGAACAAATATTCTCTGAATAGGTTTTGGTTTACTCATAAATAGGAAATTATATATGAAAAATGAATAGGATCTCTAATAATAGGATCATTAGCACTTAATAAGGAAAATTTGTACCATGTAGTGAATTTAAACCCATTAATTAACCGAATAGTAAGCAAATTCGCGCATTTTCTGCCCTGAACCTCAGGAATATGATCAAGTTCCGATAAAGAGAAACCTCAGTTTATTATTTGCTTTAATAGAAGAATAAGATTAGTTAATTAGTTAGTTAGTTAGTAGACGAATAAAATAGATTTTCCCGAACTACGGTTCGAGTGAAGTCCATGAAAAATTGTTAAAATTCGTCATCTAATGAGGAGCCTTTATGTGAGTACGTTGTGATTATGGCATAGCGTAAATGAAATAAAAACTAGTGTGAACACGAGCTGGAAACTGCGGGTCAAAACAGCCAACAATATCATATGGAGCAGATAAAGCGTAACGATACCGTTAGACACCAATGTAGTGGCATTGGACGCCAATTTTCTAGATGTATTGGAAGCTTCAAGCAAAGCTTATTGAAGATAGGAGATAAATACGAAGCTGCGAGGATTGGCATTAAAATTTTCTCCAATTTTGTTTTCATACACTATAAAGAAAGCTAGATATTGCGATCTTTTCACTCATTTATGCCGCTTGTTTTCTAAGCTCTCTTTCTGGCAAAGCTCGTTTTATATGTTGCATGGCGTAGTCATATCTCTTTATTAGTTTTTTGGTAGTTACGCTATAGCAAGTTTTATGAGTGAATACAAGTTTTGAGACCGTGTTAATGCGTATTTTTCTCACCTCCTCCTCCTCTATATATTGTATCCCTATTCAGTTTTTTTGGCAAAAAATGTAATTGAAATGACATCGGCTCAATATTGTTAGATTTTTTTTAAAGGGTTGTCGCTGAAGCAATTGGAAGCCCGAACAAACGCTGGTTGGCTTTTCGCGAGTCCAGAGAACTTCGGTTGAGCTGATACCCTCACTTGAATTGTTGAATAAAATCCTAAGCAAGAATTGGTGAAGGCATGGGGACAGCCTTTTTTGAAAGATATCTACAGTTAAGTCCAACTTCGATAACTAGGATATATAATCTTATCATTTCATTTGTACGCGTTTTATGAAATGTGGTAATTACTCTGTACAATTTATACACTTAATCGGTCTATGAATAACAAAATAAGCGATTTAAAACTTACTAAGCGCTCAGTGAATATGCACAAAGGTAAAGGGGTTTTTACATTATTCGCTTGCCTGAATGCATAACGGCTTATAGGCATGACTTTTCCTCTACTGTTACAGGACAATTTGATCCAAACACATGTAACACACGTTTCGAAGCTGGCATTAAATTTTATGTAGTACATTTACCCAAGGATACCGATATATCAATGCTCATATCATATCGACTTACCTTTGCTCTTGTGCTTCCGGAAACGGAATCATCTTTACGGGTGGACCTGAATGCTTCTTACAGATAAAACTTGAGCTCCTATCCTCGTAAGGTCGCATATTTCTCGGTGCTGTTGCTTCGACGTCCGTAATCTTCTCATGAGTATTGATAAATGATAAACAAGGAATTGTCTGAAATAAAGTTAAAGCACAACCCTAAGGTAAATATACAAAAGGAATTCGAGGAGTGAATCGAAACGGTCGACTAGATTAGAGCACATTGTTGGTAGGATGTTTGCGATATGTTGTGAATGCTTGTTTTTAAGGTATGCAGTGTACATTCGAAATAAAAACGGAGTATCACAGAACGTATGCTAGGTCATTCGCGTTCTCACATCGGCAGTATATCATGTTATATTTTTTTCACAGCCTTCCATTGACAAAGACGAACAACATCATAAACTTCCGACCACAATAGTACTCGTCGAATAGTTGATATTATTTACCTTACGATGTCCTACTTGCTGCAGACTAATGTACAAAAATATATTGAGTACCCCAACGAATTCCGTCGAAACAAATCCAAATACATACAGGAAAAAACTTTGGCCGTAGGAGAATGTAAACAAGGGAGGTTGCAGGGTTGACTTTGGTCGAAGCTTTGAACCTACTTCTGCCTTGAAAATCGATATGTATACTATTAACCCGATGAGCATCAGCAGACCTTTCTCGGGAAAAAAATAAATAAATTTTGCATTATATATTCTCTAGGGTTTATGCTTCAATAGAAGCGCAGCGTGTCTAGACTCACTGTGCGTAGTAATAGTGGGGGTTGTAAATTTACTTACCTGAGACGATGAAAAGGATTCCGGAAGCAAAGTAATAAAGACAATTTCGATGCGAACAGGTTGCTATCAGGAAAACGATAAAGCTTATCAGTAGAAAAATGGCTGATATTAGAAAAAATGGAGATGACTTTGTTATCGTGTCTGAAAGTACAGAAAAGATTCTTCTCTCAAATTGCATCATTTTTCTTTAAATTACAAAGGCGGGGTATGCAAACATTTTATTTTTTTTTTATCTTAATTTGGTTTAGTGGCTAAAGTGAAATATGATTTAAAATATTCAGGGAATTTCCTATAGAAGTCAATTCTATCCTTCTAAACTCCTTTGCTTTCTTGGTCACAATGCATCAGTAGGTTTGAACAATGAGGGAAACGTTATATCTAAATTTAAAAAATAAATTTATTGTTGCTAGCTAGAGTTTTTGCCACACCTCAAGTTTGGCAACTTCGGCGAGGTTAAACACGTGAGAGATGGAACGTATCCCCCCAAACAACACTTCCTTTAAGACTTCCTTTAAATGTAAAGACACTTGGAGTCGGAACGCATCCGAAAGGCAAGCACGCTGTATTGATAACTTTCGTTACGGGTGACAGTTCCGGGCTGGGACTCCTGTGAGTTGTTTCCTGTATGTGATACATAAATTTGAGCGGGAGAAATTTTTTCGGAGAAGGTGAGCGTGATGGCATTCGGCCGCAGTCTAGAAGCGTGAATTCAACCTGCTTGCGCCTAAATTGAAATTGTGTTAAGGCGAAGTCTGAATCTGCATTCACCTATTCCCCTTGTCTAAAACCGACAGACAGACAGACAGATCTTGGATGTTGAGGACTGCTAGCACATGTGACCGCAGTAGTTCTTTTAAATTTAAAATTGTGGCTCTAGAGGAAGCTGAGCACTTCGATGCGATGCATGTATCCCAACGTCATCCCTTATGATTTCGTGCATGGAAGTGGCTCTTAAGAACCACCACCGTAGGTCCGGTAGTTTTTTAAGCAGTTAATGCATTAATTTATTTAGAAATGTTGCGAAGTCGTCTCATGTGCATCTTATTTCACGGAAAAATGAGGAAAGCCATCTTGGAAGCGTCATGTGTGCCTTATCCTTGTGAAATCGCTAATCAAGCGTTCAGCTAATCAAGTGGTTTGATATTGTCATGCACTTAATTTGAAATTAATAAATAATATTTTTTTTAATGAAGCAGCGTAGCAAAAACAAAAAAGTTGTCACACTAAGAGGCTTTTCGTAGTAGTTATTAAAAAGGATTTTTCTTGGAGTAGTATCGAGTCTGCAGTGTTTCGCCATATCATAGAAAATCTCTATAAAAGAGAGACATTCATCAATTTCTTATTTTGTTTACTAAAATTTCTTATTTTTCTATTTATTTTTTCACTTTGAATGGTTTCAAAGTGAACTATTGGGAATGATAGAATATCTATATAGAGTATACCAGGTGTATGCATAAGTTCTTTCCGGTTTTTTTGTTAAAAAAATACGCATTTTCTAGCGGAAATTTTTTTTTTCAAAACACTGACCATCGAGTTCTAGACATATTGCCCATCTTTCAGGTAAATTAATAATACCATGCCAGAAAAATTGCTTGTCTTTTACGGCAAACCATTCGTCGAGTCACTTTCCAACTTCCTCGAAATCGCTTAAGTGCTGCTCTGCGAGCGAGTTACGGGATCATCGCCCTAACAAATTCAATCCACCTGAGACGGACCACACGTGCCGGAAGTGCACACAAATTCTTCCCATCAACTTATACAATTACAAATGCTGACAAATATTTTCTTTCACCTATTTTGCACATGCTAGCTATGTAAGCAAATTTCCAAAGATATAAAAACTGTAAAATTGAAGAAAATAGGAGAGTTGTTAATTAGACTTAGAACGTAATGCTGCCGAAATAAATTCACGTTTTATAATTTAAATTTGGTTTTTTTTGAAAGATAGTTCTATTGGAACTATAACTAGCGCGTGCCCCATTGATGTGAAGTGATGATAGTCAGATGGCGCCAAGTCTGGAGAGTACGGCGGTCGTCGATGGGTCCAAGCGATTTCACTGTTTCTTACAGTGGTTTTGCTGTGTGTGACGGCGCATTATCGTGTAACAAAATCACCCTGACATGTCTTCTGGCTTATTTCAGTCGTTTTCGATTAACGCGTAGTTTAAATTGATTAATTTATTTATTTGTTGACAATAGTATTAACGGTTTCGCCGGACTTCAAGAGTTAATAATACACAATACGACTCAAGTCGGCCTTGGCTTTGAAGGACCGGCTTCGCCAGGTGAAAGCTACGATTTTTTCCGCTTTGGGTTTTCAAAATAAATCATTTTCGTTACCCTTCAGAATTCGATGCTAAAAAGGATTCCTTTTCGTGGTGCCCCAGCAGCATTTCACAATAACACGAATAACACAATAAAATAAAAACGCTAGTTTTGGCGGACTCAACTTGTGTGTGTTTGTAGCTAAATGTCAGACAATTGAAATGGCATATGTGTCAAATTCATAGGCTGCGAACTTTTTGCTGACGCCATTTCTTAGTGCTACATACTCTAATGCATACATCTGGTGAAGGGTATAAATTATGAATAATTATTTCTTAGTTTGCTCACTGAAATTTCTCTGTGTAATGATGGTTATATTTTACGTTGCGCGGTTTTAAATGATAAATTGTATTTTTAATTATTTTAATGAAAGTAGTGAAAGTCTCAACCTCGCCAAACCAAGCTAGTCTGCTAGTAGTAACGAAGTACTGGACGTTAGGTTGGCCGAACAGTTGAACTTAAGTGTGCAGTTTGTTGCCACACTCCTCGGCCTCATACTTGAATCATTCATTGTCGTCGCCCTAATGGTTCACCCCATTTCATCTCATCTCATCTCATGGTTCATCCATTTCCCAAATCTGTGTCATCAAAATAGTTTGCACAGCTTGGGATTGTGAAATATTCACCATTCTGTTCCATCATTCTTTGCATCAATAATGTACCTTGGTCCCCTCTTATCAAATGCATTTAGCTGTACTTCTGTATATATATTGTATAATGCAGGCCTTATGACGGTTTTTATGGAGCTTTGTTCTCATGGGTAGAAAGTTGGCCTAAAGTATTGAAAACACTTAAAAGAACCTCTTAAATGTAGTCTTCAGATTGCTTTAGCTAATTATCTGATGTTTTTCAAAATTTGGTGTTTTTGTTACCACAAATATAAATAACTGCAAAAGTAAATATCATATATCATATACGTAGACCAGAAGGAAAGAAAACGAACAATTGTGATCTTCGACGATCATTGCGTCGTTTAATTTTCAAGCTCTCTATGTTGCAAAGCTCACTGTATTTGGTTCACAGGATATTCGTATCTTTTTCCTCCGAACTCTCAGCATTCCTCCAGAATTTACTTGAACGTGAATATTCGGTTCATAATTGATTTTCCACCTGTTAAATTAAACCCTCTTGGTATTCTTCAATGATATTTTCGGGAGAAGCGACAATTTTCTTTTCTAACAGCTCAGTAAAAACTTAGTACAACGTATAGACTTGACTTACCTTTACAATTTTCACAACTTAGTTCGTCTCCTTATTTTGGAAAAGGATTTTAGTAGAACATAACATTCTTTAGTTATCTACTCATCAACCCAAATGTATTGAATCAGTCTATGGATGGTACTTGAACACTAGTGTTACAATATAAGTTCCCTTCTTCGATTTACCTTATTTTGGCGTGGAGTTCAGGACTTGTTCAGGAGTTGGACTTGTTCAGGAGTTGGACTTGTTCAGGAGTTGGACTCAGGAATTGTTTAAACTCGTCAGCGTATTGTTCCTCGTTCTTTTCGTCGTTAGATGTACTGATCTTGTCGTTTTCGATCCGATAATGTGGTCCTGGGTTGATATCCAGGTCTCATGATTTTCATTTCTTTATAAGATTATTTAGTGTTTGTGCATTTTCATCAATAAGTTTTAATTTTCCGTTGAAAATTTTTCGTTTTTTGCGTTTCATTATTTTGTTCACTACTCGTCGGAGGTGCTCATAAATTCCCCTTTTCGTCCTGTTATTTCTATTAACGTTATTGATATACGCCTGATTTTTCCTCTCACATCCATACTTGCACTCATCTTCGAAATAATCATTTCGCTTCTGCCGAGGAAAATAACTTTTAAGTCTTGTACTACGCCTTTCAACGAAAGGAAAATACGATATATAGAAATAATGTATTGTGGAGATCTGTGCTTGCTTTCCAGATATACTTTATTACGATATGATGAATTTAAAATAAAATTATAAGGCCATGAAATACTTAAGATTTTTAGAGGTTTTTACGGATGCCTTGAAAATTTTCCTCAAATGCGTCGGAGATCTTTCACTTTCTTTTGCAACAAAAGACAAAGTAGAAGCCTACATGAAATTTGAAATGCCGAGAAAAGGGATTGAACGAAAACAATCAGAAAAAAATTGAATGCCATATTATCTCTTGTTATTGGGATACCTAAGCAAACAACGTGGTTGATTTATGCATATGTGATTCTACTTTTATACCTTTCATACCATGAAACAATTTAAGCACGACAAGTAAACTCTTTTCTTGTAATCTCATGGAATTGAATTTTCTTTAAAAGTATTGCGTTTACCTATATTTGCCCGTAGATGATTGGAAATTTTCCGTGGAATGCAAGAGGATAATGCTGGCTTAGTGTTTTTCAAGGACAATGCATTTTATTTTTTAATTTTTTTCCATGATTTCGAATGGTTTATCGTGGGAATCGTGAGGCTGAGAATAATTTTTAGGGTTTAGAGACCACATTTTTTATCAAAAGTTAAAAATTTCCTGTGACCGGAGACTTTCTTAATTTCGAGTATTCTTCTACAAAAGTAAAACTACCTGAAGTGTGATATGATGTTTTTCAAAACTTTATAAGATTCATTCTAAGTAGTTTGAAGAATTCGCCATCATCCAATTATGCACCCACCACTTACACATGTGTATAACTATTTAAAACATAGTTTACGTTGGCGATTGCTCTAATAAGAATAAATTTAAATTTCAAAGCATATTAAGGAGGAAGTCGCTAAGATGCAAATTCATGTCAACGTTATACACGTATTAAAGTTCGTTTTGAAAATATATATACCTACATATTGATCCTTACGAGGAATATGAACCACGTATACATTTCTTTCTGGAACACCGCCAAAATAATTGAATACGAGTATTCACTTGATTTCTTTTATTAGTTTTTATGAGTTTGCTGGCATGCAACCAGCTATTGAAAATGACTCCGCCAGTGATATAGTAAGGGCTCGAATAATGTAGGTATGTATGTGTAATAATGTGTTAAAGGAAATCCTTTTTCGTTTCCAACTCACCTCAACGTATTCATTTTGCAGCGGATATACGTTCTAATATGATGTTATCCTACGAATGAGTAAAACTCCTCATATGACTGATGTATACGTTGCGAGGCAACGCTTGGCTGGAAGTAATGTGGATCATTTGAAGTAATAAAAATGCAATTAATTTTCTTTTTAATGCCAAATGAGAAAAGTTAACTCCAACCTTGTCAGGTTTAGGAAACTACGGAGTTTAAAATCACATTTTTAGGCTCAATTTCATATCTTCAAGGTTTTTTTTTTTAATGTAAAAGGCATAGCGTGAGTACATAAAGAGTTAACTCTCTCGGGCGGTTACACTCAGGCAGAGATAGGATAGTACAAGTAGATTTATGTTTGTGTTGCGTTCTTACAGAAAGACTTTTAGAGGGGTGGTTGTGTTTCGGCAATAATGAGAGCAAAATTCACCAATCCAAATGAAGTTCCATATCTTTCGGTCGATGTCTGTTCGATCGAAAGTTGGTTCAAAGTGATGTAGCTTAAGCTAGTTAGTAGTTAAGATGTGTTTTAGGGTTCAGATGAGTTTGGAAGTTGAAAAAAATGTGAAAATGTCTGGAATTTAATTTTAAAACCTCAAGAATTTTGACTCGAGCTATTGGCTTTTAAAATCCTCAATGAGTTGACTATTTTAAAAATCTGTCGATATTGAAATGGTTCAGACTGTGATATCCACGGTACAAAGGTCATCTCAACAAAATTGAAGCACCACATCTACAAGATTACAAGCACTGAGCGTGGTGGCAACGTAACACTTTTAATGTGGTGAATGCTTCTGTGAACTTTATCCTACCAGTATTCATTTTAGCACAAATACGTATGAAGGTACGAAGGTTCTACTTCTATAGAAAAGCCATTAGTCATAACCTACATGAACAGTACTTTGTTTGTGGACTCGGTATCTCCTTTCAAAAACTTGTTGAGTATTTTCAAAATAATATAAAAAAATTTACAATGTGTTAAAACATAGTCCCATTTTGGGCGCCATGTTTAGTATTATCGAAATAATAGAACCAAAACAAATTTTAAAAACAAAATAAATAAATAAATAATGGGGCGGCCGATAGGTCACACCTGCAGCAAGGAGAGGTAAGGTTATTTTTGAAAAAACAAAGGCCGCAAAATGGCGCCCGAAAGAAGTTAATTACGTTTAGCTCACCGCGTGTACGTGGGGGACTTCTGAAAGCCCTGACTCCTTCAGGACACGTACACACACACACACACACACACACAAACTTAAAAGAAACATACTCTTTCATATTTCTTTTATATATAAAAAAAAAACACACATAGAAAATAGAAACAAAACTCGATTTTTTCTACTTTCTAAATTTTGTATTGTTGTTATAGATTGCAATTTAGAGATGCACCCAACCTTTTTACTACAAGACACAAAGCCACTGAGATGAGACAACTTCTACGGCCTATTTATCGATCATGCCAAGAGAAGCGATGCAATCGTGATTTTGCACATCAAACGCCTTCTACTGTTGCGACTTGATTGATGATGACTTTTCCACAGACGGTGCATGCGTTTTTCACCGGGAATCCAGATCCACAAATACATGCACTCTTCCGTTATCCCTTTTAGTCTCAAGTACAAGTCTTTTTTCCTTGTATTGCAAACTCAAATTCACTTTTTTTGTTCTTTTCTATTGAAATTTAATTCCACTTTATTTTTACTTCTTCTCTCTAATTTAAATTCAATTCCACTTTATTTTATTTTTCTTCTTTTTCTACTTTAAATTTAATTCAACTTTATTTTGTTCTTTTCCTCTTCTTCGCGTGGCACTATAATTCGTAAATTGTCGACACAATTCACTTAAATAACACTTCGTTACCGCTTATCGGAATTCAAATAAATCAAATATCAAAAGGCTGAAATTTAATTAACTCCTACCTCCAACTCGATTCGTTGACGCATTAAACTTCACCTTCTTATAGGGTGTGGTTCACTACCAACACCCGAATTATAACAATAGAAAATTTCTTTCCAGCTAGAGTTCCCAGAATTTAATAGGGGCTTTTTTGGAGACTTTTTTTTCTTATTGTTACTGAGACTTTTTTCCTTATATTATTTACCTGAATATTACTTAATACCTTAATCATATTACAAATTTCATTTTAATTCTAGTCTGAGTTATATTGTATTATGTATGATTATCTTTTGACTTAAAATTATGTGTACAAATTAAAATTTAACCAAAACTTGATTCAACCATAACAAATAATCCTCATCCAATAGCGGATGCTCTCTTTTATTATTATTTTATTTATGTTTTTTATTTTTTGTTTTTTGTTTTTATGTCTTTATGCCGCCTACACTACGGAAACGTAACAAACTACTTCAGACACAGCAAAAAGAATTGACTGCTGGTGATGTTAGTTAATAGACATTGCATTTGCATTCATGCTCTTAAAACCCAACCCCACAACAGCTACAAAACGCAGCCATTTGATCGTTGCATCTATAATAACCTTAAAATATTGTTACGTGTTCGAATAATTTCACGCGCCACTGCAGTTGCCAAAATGCAAAGCATAACAATGACGAGCAAAACAACAATAAAAACGTGGATCAATCTCGAAGGGGAACAAGCATTGGGATTAGGAATAACAATAAGGCAATGCAAATACAAATGATTTAGTGCGTGACCTCGAACATGATCTACAAAGAAGGTACGAGAAGGTTCCGGATTGGTTGGATGAGAGTATATTAGCCGCTATAGCAGGTGGAGACATGAGTTATGATTAAAAAGTGATAAAAGATAGTGCGCGTCGAGAAAAGTGCCCAATTCAACAGTGTTACAGTGAAATTAATTGTACGCGAGTGGAAGTGATCGATTTGAGTGAAATTTATTCTTCACTTTCATTCAACTTCTTTCTTCAACAACTATTTGTTTAAGTTGAAGTTTAATTGAATTTAGTGAAGTGTTAGTGGAATTTATTTAAGTTTGTTCAAATAAGATTAAAAGACAATTTTAATTAACTTCGAATTCGTGTTTCAAATTTACAAGAAATTTAGAGTTTACTTGGTTAAAGGCCGTGCACCAAGATAAACGTAACAATATTTTATGCATGAGAATGTTAAAAAATCGATTCGAAATCATCCTGGTCGAGCAGTAACTGTTTAACATATCGCTCAAATTTTAGCTACAACTTATCTTAAGGCCTCTTTTCTCTGAAATGCCAAATAAAGCTTCAAATATCGTTATCGGCGTCCTAAAATCTATCAATAATTAAAACTGATAATGTTTAACTATTATTATTTTTACTGGGGTCCATTTGCTTGAAATAGCATAGACCAGCATCGGCCCTTAGCTCCCCACGTATAGTACTATTGTTTACAGATGGTCCATCCTGTCGTCCTACAGAAACCAAGGAGTTCCCCCAGTTCTGTGGTCACCAAGGGTTCCAATTCTGTTACGCAAGTACACCTGAGCAAAATAAGGCATTTGTTAGCCAGACTCGGGCAATCTAGGAGAAAGTGTTCTGTACTTTAGTCCTCCTCGCCGCAAGCTCGGCAGATGTTATCCGTTTGGATTCCTATTCGTTTGGCGTGTTGACCTAGAAGATTGTGCCCCGATAATACTGCCACCAATGTTTTAACGCCATTTCGGTTTTTTCCTAGGAGTTGTTTTGTCCTCATTTGATTAGAGTAAGGGCAAAGAGCTCAGCTTATCCTGCAGTCGTTCCTGACACTCCAAGCCGTAACTGTCTCTTTCCAGATGGTTTCGTCTTTCTGTTTTCCGTTATCCGTTTTCACCGTTGCTAGCGGCACTTTAATTGTGTCTATTCTATTGGTATTTCGGTCGGCTGATCCAGCTCTCGTTAGCTCATCCCGCTACACCGCTGTGTCCAGGGACCCATGTCAGTTTTACATTTACTCGGGTTGTTGCGGTTTTGAGAGCCTGCATACAATCCTGCACCAGTTGTGAAACTACGCGGTTAGAGGCAAGCGCCTGCAGTGCCGACTTACTGTCCGAGAGTATTTGTATTCTTCCATTAAGATTGTTTGTTGCCTCTTCTAAAGCCGCATTTATTACAAACACTTCCGACTGGAAGACTGTGGTATGGCTCTCCAGTTTATAACTTCCGTTGAGTTGCGGGTAATCTGAGAAAAAGATTCCAGCGCCGCTTTCCTCTTCAGTTTTTGGAACCATCGGTGTAGATCATAATTTCACTGACAGATATGGAATCCTGCACCGTTTCCCACGCAAGTTATAAAATAATTTTAATAAGTCTATTAACGCAGGGGTCTAAAAACGATCAAGAAGATCACAATGAAAATCACGAAAATATGAGAAAACGAAAAAATTAGCACTCCTAACAAAATACGATATGGTATTGAATAATTGACTGCCATGAATATAGTAATTTATATTTTAGAGATTTCAATTTCTAGTAAGGAAAATTTAATCCACAATCTTTAATAAATTAAATATTGATAAAACGACAAACGTCACGAGTAGACATAAATTAACCTGTTTCGTTGAAATGATGTGTTCCGCCGGGGGTGGAATTGTTTCCTTGTCCTCAGAACATTGCGTCGTCCCCCGTCACTTTCCCGTCGTTCTCCATGCTCTGAACGGAACATCACACTGATGATTATGAATTTCCAATCACGTTAATAATCCAAACGTTTATCTTTGATGTTATCTTACTGAGAGTAAGATATTTCACAAACTCATTACTCTTTCATTGTTATCCGTTCAGAAAATGTTACCTCATACAAAAAGTCACTATAATACTTTCACACTTCACATAAGAAAGGACAATCGGCAGTTGTCTAAGTCTTCAATAACTTTCTAAGTGTTTGAGTAACTCTTAAAACCAATCAAGTGAATAAACGTTTTCTTTTCAAAACTATCCCACAAATTAGCATAAGCTCGACGTGAAACGATACAACCCTCAAACACGGTGTGCTATCAATAAGGTGGAAAAAGATAGGGTTGGGGTTGAATTTTTTTTTGGAAATACGTATAGTGAACGACAAAATATTTACTACATTTGTTCATGTTGATGCATACATCGGAGGTTTTGAACATGGTAAGGATATTCTTTTCGATAGACAACAATGTGCTTTTTGGATCGAGGACTCAAAGTTGATCGGAGTAATCTAATTTATGGACAAACTGTAATTATCATGATTAGGGAATGCGGTAGGATGCACACATTGGCGGTAGGCCGGAAGCAAAAATAGGAATCTTAGTAGCATTCTTGGCAATGGGACCTAAACTGCTGAGTTCAGAGGGAAGACCTTAACTACTGCACTATTCATACTTTCAGTTTTCCACTCATAGGCATAAAGAAAAAAGTATGGGATTCACGAAGCATGTCACAAAGTTTTCAGTTGAGGTAATCAGCTTTTCTCGTTCTGTGAGGCCTAGCAGTGCCAAAATCAAATCTCTGACAAAGTCAGAGACTTGATATATGGATACAAATATGGCTTTTGTGCTCATAAGGACCAAGCAGTAATAGCCACAAAAATCTCAACAGTCAATTTTTATTTGCAGTCGAACAAAAAACAGTACAAAAAAAAACAAGTAATATTGTACCTTAAGGGAGACTTTGTCCTTGAAATTTTCAAAAAATCAATTTTTTTTACTACGGATTCTTAATCTACATGTAAGTAGAAATAAATCTGTCGAAGCGTTTCCCGGAATTCGAACATTTACGATATTTTAAACGCGTTTGAAGTTGACACCGTCAGCGTGCTCTGACCGTCTCAGCGGGGCGCCCGGCTAGCGCCCTCTCAGCGCGTCTGACGCAGGTATACAGAGCCTTTTATGCTTAGAAACCTTAGCATAGGGTCCCTTCTTTCTCCTTTATTGATTTTGGAACGGTTGTTTCAGTCTGGCTTCGGCATTGAAAGCTAAAACATTGTAGCGTCTGTGTTTTTTGTTTTTCGTTATTTTCAAGTAATTCATCGAAAATTTGTGTGCAATATGCCTCCAAAGGGTTCAAAAGGTCATCCGAAACAGTACGGGCGCAAAAGATCGCATCCGTAACCGCCTAATTGCAGGGAATTTGAAAAGAGCAAGTCGTTCGCAAGCACGTCGGCGCAGAAAATTGTACAAAGTGGCAAATTGGAATGTTATGAACTAAGTGTTGATTCAGTGTACTGCTTTTTGAACTTTGTATTAGTTTTTAACTTTTTATCCGATAACGTTTTGTGTAAAGAGTGCAACGGACGAATCGCTTTTTCCATGTGTGATTGACGAGGCATCGGTTTCAAACTGAATTTAAAATGCGATTGCGGGTAAAAAAGGGTTGCCTCGTGCCCACTTATCGGTAAAGCTTATTAAATAAATCGCCGAATCCTGTTTGTTTTCCGTTTATTAGGCCTCGGAATAAACGGTTTGAGCAGGTTTTGTGGCATGATGGACATTTGCAGCGGGATGACGACCACAATATATTACGCTTGTGTAGAAAATATACGAATCGCGACGAAATCGGTTTACGACATGGTTCTGAAGAAAGCTGTAGCAGAGGAGAAGAAAGAAAACTTTTCTCGAGGAATACAGGAAGATCACTTCATCGTTTCAGGAGATGGCACGAGGAAAACGAGAGGGTTTTCATCTCTCATTGGCATGACTAGTCTCATTGGATACCACACGAAAAAAGTTGTCGACGCCATGGTCAAATCGAAGTTTTGCCAATCTTGCAGCTTTTGGGGGGAAAAAAAGATGAAGATCCTGCTGGTTACGATGAATGGAAGGAAACACACATGGAAACTTGCACCGTAAACCACGTCGTCAATCCCTATGATGACGTTATTGTCAAAAAATAAGAATGTATTGGTCACGTCGAAAAAAGAATGGGAACGAGATTGAGAAATATGAAAAAAGGAACCAAGGGACTCGGAGGAAAAGGGGCAGGCAAACTCACAGATAAAACGATCGGAGAACTCACAAAATACTATGGCCTCGCTATCCGCCGAAATTCACATTCCGTACAAGCCATGAAGGACGCGATATGGGCGACGTATTACCACAGGAGCTCCACGGATAAAAAAACCTAGCATGAGAAGTGTCCACCAGGAGAAAACAGCTAGTGTACGTGGCATAAAGCTGAAGCGTCGGATACTTTGTCTTTATATAAGCACAAGGCTCCTCTTAGTGACACTGTTCTGAAGGCCATCGAGCCAATTTACAAAGACTTGTCGTCAGACGATTTGCTCGAAAGATGTTTGGGTGCTTATACTCAAAACAGTAATGAGTCACTTAATAATATGATTTGGATACGTGCGCCCAAATATATTCATTCCGGCGCAGATGTGGCCAATATTGCCACGGGATTAGCAGTGATTATCTTCAACGAAGGTGAGGAATCATTGTTAATTGCCATGGATGTCATTGGTGTCCGAATTGGCACATTCGCCGAGCGCTGGGTCCATTCACGGGACAAAGCAAGGATCGAGCGCGCGGAGAACCAGGTGACCAACGCAGCAAAAAAGGCCCGGATTGAGCAGCGGGAGATGTTAGCGGCTCAACATGAGCAGCTAGAACAAGAGGAGGGATGCTCCTATGGACCAGGCATTGCTGATTAGCGGTAAGTATAAACACATTTGTGTAAACACATTACAAAACTTTAAACGCGTTTTTTTTCGAAAACACGTTTTTAAACATGGCTGACATTCTCCTGACCGCCGTAAATAACATATCAACCTGAAATTTGGACAGCATACTCAAAAAATATGTCTTCACGGAATGACGGATCGTTTTTTCGATAGATACATTTTTGCATTTATTATTTATCTTTTTATGCGAAAAAAATAACGCGAAAATTCGATTTTTTTTTAATTGCCGCCATTTTCTGAAATTTGTACTAAACGGAAAACCCATCCGTCATTCCATGACAGATTGGTCCATGGTCACAGATTGATAATATGCTTTGAATTTGTGTTTCAGATCAACAAAGAGGGGGCAGTGATGTCAGCCATTTACCTCCCGCGATTTGAGGACCTGTTTTCGCGGAGCTGCAAGGGTCGCCATTTTGGTTTTTTTTTTTAAAAAAAAAAATTTTTAACGTTCTGTATATCTTGAATAAAAGCAAGAAAAAACTGCACTCAAAAAGCTATACTCGTTTCCTTAAAAATAAATAAAATGTAAACACCTGAAATATGGCACTCCAAGGGCAAAGTCCCCCTTAAGGGAAAATAAAATGCATGTTATCTTTGAGCGAGTTTTGCCATTTTTTACATTTTCTACACTGCCGGTCAAATGTTTAATTAATTAATTTAATTAATTTGTTTCCAAACTTCAATGTCT
Organism: Stratiomys singularior; assembly: GCA_954870665.1. Taxonomy (NCBI): domain Eukaryota; kingdom Metazoa; phylum Arthropoda; class Insecta; order Diptera; family Stratiomyidae; genus Stratiomys; species Stratiomys singularior. Next base: position 126,437,699 of record OX940877.1, read on the forward strand.
GCCGAAGAAGAGCTAGTCCGATAATTGATTGTAAAAAATTTATTACCTCATTACCGCAACAGACAATTCTCTTATTTTACATCAACTTACAATGCGATTGTTCTAAATTCTTAAATATTTATTTAAACCGATATTTTCATGGTTATCTACGAATATCTGCAGTTAGTCTGATTTTGTGATTCCTAAAGTCAAGACGTCTCTAAAACGGGAAAAGTTCGTGAAATTAGTATTGAAACGCGATCTGCTATCGGTGTTCTACACAAATCTGAACGTGAGATGCATCTGAACTCAAGTTATCGAAGACTTGTGTTCTTCGCACTATTGTGCTGCACAAAGAAACTGGCAGTAATGAAGGTCGCCCGCGCTCCGGAAGACCAAGAACTATGACTTCTAGTGAAGACAAGTTTATTGTGGTAACCAGCAAGCGAAACAGACTCCTAACAGCCCCATAAATTCGTGTTGAAGTCAACGAACCTCGTGTCAGTGTCTAAAGTGACAAATCGATTGCGAGACGCCAAGTTGTTTGGTCGCGTTTCTGTTCGAAAACCTCTTCTAAAACCGCAAAATAAGAAAAAAAAACGGGTGCAATGGGCCCTAGCCCATCGAGACTAAACCGAAGAAGATTTCAAAAAAGTACTTTGGAGTAACGAAATACTCGGTTCAAAAAAATAAGAAAAAGAGTTTTCGTCCGACATTCCGCCGAAGAAAAGACGATGCCACATTGTGTAGTTCCGACTGTCAAGCATGGTAGCGGATCTGTTATGGTTGTAACTCAGGCTATGGAACTGGAAATCAGGTCCAAATGAAAGAAATGCTGGAGAAAAATGCTATTCCCTCCGGGCTGAAGTTAATCGGCAAACGATTAATTTTCCAACGTGATGATCCAAAGCATACTCCAAAATTTTGACAAGAAACAGTCAGAAATAGTGTTGAAAAACATGACATGGCCACTCCAAAGCCTCGATTTTAACTCTATACAGCTTTTGTGGGAAGAGCTTGACCGAATTGTTCAGCAATGTCCTTCTTCACAGCAGGCCGTGTGGAATGCATTAAAAGAAATCTGGAGGAATATCTCGCAAGAGACCATAAATAAATTCATAACAGGTCATAAAATGTAAAGGAGGCTATTTTGATGAGAAATGTGTATGACATCTCTTGTCTTAGTTGGCGGGAAACTATAAAGCTGATCACACAGATCTGGTTCATTACTACCAGACATCAACCAACGAATCAAGATGGCATGGAGTGCTTTCGGGAAGAACTCGATTATATTCAAGTCTAAAATGAAGATGTACTTGAAGAAGAAACCAATGTGAAACCAATTCGACCAATGTATTCTACCAGTCCTGTTATACGATAGTGAAACATGGACGTTAACAACAAAGCACATAGAAATCCATGAAATGGCGATGGGCCGGTCACTTGGGGGAAATGATGTACGACAGATGGAACACAAGAATAATGCAGTGATACCCAAGAGTAATCAAAAGACCGAGAGGACGCCCAAAGATTCAATGGGACTAAGCGAACAGGCATATTTGGAAAGGTATGAGAAGTCAATATGTAAGGAGGCTGCACCTTAACTTAGAATGATGGTGATCATTATGATACAGCTGATAAAAAGAGGACTCAAAAATGTTAAAATCTGCCATTACAATAAATAACGAGATTGATAAGCAACAATCGTTGATTTTTAGAAATGTTTTGATGAAGCATTCGAAAGAGCATTCTAAAGGATCGAAAAGACATTTATTCATCGGTGTTGGACCTCTTCATGCTTGAATAATCTTAGAGCCTAATTTTCTACCACGTTGTCTTTGCTTCAGTTGCCGCCTAATGGTGATGCGTCTAAGAGATGGTCTCTCACACTTTTGCACCTAAGAGATGCTCTAGCATTATTATAGGATTTTTCATCCTTTTCATCCTTTCGTCATCCTGGCCTTGGTAATTTCAATGTGATCAGAAATCTTTTCTACCTCACTCTCAGTGCTCAATTCTTTCGCTGCTAGTGGTAGACTTCGTCAGTTTCCTTATCATCTTTGAATAAATTATTCCCGGTTATACTGTCAGAGAGTTCGATTTCATAATCACTCACTTCTTGGAATATTCGTGCAATTTGGTCGTCTGTGAAAGAATCTTTCGACACTATTTTCTTTGGCTGAATACGTTAATACGTAAAATTGACGCATTTGCTCTTCTGGAATTCCAAAAGCGATTATTTATAAGCTTTTGCATAGTCAACTTACAATACTGACGCAGCTTTTGCAATACTGCATCGTGTTCTTTGCGACCTCGGGTCGATTTTGTTGAAATTGGAAAGTTTTAGTTTTATATTCCGGCCGAATATGAAGGGGTTTCGGGATGTTTAGGATTGATAAGAGTAAGGAACTGAATCGATTCATGTTTTTTGTATAATTTGTTTGGCACTTTGAACTAAGTTCAGAAAGTATTAAGTTAATTTAACACATTCTGGCGATTTTTATTGTTACCAACAAAGTTGGCACATGCAATTTCAGGCAAGTTTCTGGCGCAGCTAATTCAAATACAAAGAGTTATCTGAATTGAAAAAAATTAATTTGTCATTATTATACATGCTTTTGGCTCCGACCTAATTAGAATTATACTATTTTATGAAAAATTACAGAATGGCGAACTTTTCACTTAAAAAAATGTCAAAACTGTATGTATTTCTTCGTATCAAGTATGGTTGAACAGAAAACATTCATGAAAATGAATCACTCTAGTTCCGAACAGAGCCGTTGCTGGAAGAATAACATATTATAATTCCAGAAATCGACAAATCGACAGAATAGTTTTTTTTCTAAATCGCCCGTGCCGCACAGAGAAATATTGATTCAAGAGAAACGCGTTTAAAGTTGCATTTTGTAGTTTTCAAATGAAAAAATTTACTTACATTAATCAGCGATGCCTTGTGCATACAATAATCCTTCCTCCTTCACTCATGCATCATTTTTTCGACATTTTCAGCCCTGTGATCTAGCCTGGCCTTTCTTGAAGCATCAGAAGTTATCTTCTCCACGTTGCTGATTGTCTGTTGTTGTTGTTGTACTTCTGTTCGTACTCCATTGATTCGGGAGCAATTTTTGGGCCAACAGATTCCATTATTTTTAAAACAAGCTTATATCCTTCAATAAATATCGCAGTAGCAGGTAAAAGTGCTATTTCCTATATGTGCTACATGTATACAAAAATATGCAAATTGGGCCATATGTGAGGGTTGAAACCCTCATTCTTATTTGAATATTTTTCCCAAATTATCATTCAAGGATAATTCCTCATAAATTCTTCTTCATCAAATGCTGGATGCTTAAAAGTAATCTCTTTATTATGATAGTTTAAGTGCTGAGAACTTTAGTGTGTGGAGGTCATGTGGTAGAAAGTAGCCATAAAAGCTTTTCTCATTTCTACGACGGAATGACAATTTCTTAAAACTTCTAATCTATAATAAGTTCTGAGCTTTCTCATTTCTTTACGAGTCAAGAAAAGTGTCTTATATTCCAGCGTTACTTTTATTTGTAGAGCTACTTCTTTTTTTGAACTTCACTTTTATGGTTTGCAGATTTGTTTTTTTATCGGCTTCAAGTTATTTTTTGGCTTTCGAAAATTGCGTATGTCCTTTTAGGCTTCTTTTACATGCCTATACACAAGTTTTTGACGTGTAATGCACACCTCTCCTTGTAGAGCACAGCATTACCGTCATAAGCATCAGCATCTAATAAATTTAGGAAAGTTTTCGAATTTCCATCACCTATGTAACACGTATATTTTTCACTTTATTTTTCTACTTATCTTTTGAGCATCTGAATTACTCTGTCTATCTCTATTTGTTCTGCAGTTTCCCATGATTTGCAGCGCAATCGTCTTTATGATCTTCATACCATTTTAAATATTCATCAGATTCTTCTTCTCCTGACCATTGTTCGCAAGTTTTGCACACTTTCGATTTAGCTATAGCATCTAAACTTTTATTTGTATGTTTTCCAATTAATGAAACATTTCCTAAATGTGGAGTAAATCCCCACTTGGCTCAAGAACCATCGCCAGAAACTGTAATCTGGTCTACACTATATCCTTTTTGAATGTTTTTCTGATGTTCTTCTTTTATTGCTTTTTTGAAAAAAAAAATCAAATAAGAATTTCTTGCCATCCGACCAGAATCAATTTCAAACTTTTAGCAGGGACACTTCACCACTAATTAAAATCCTAAACTTTGAGGAGATTTTTTGAAAAATTGTACATCATCATCAACTTAACTTTTGCTTTTTATCCATTTTCGATTCCACTCAAGATTCAAGATTCACCAACAACAAGGTTTGATGGTTTCGCTCAACATACTTGTTCTCCCTCTTTTTCTTATACAGTTATAAAATGGCAAAACATTTACAAAAGTAAACGAGCCTTGATGCTTACAGTATCACAGTAGAAAGGGAAGACTATGTCAGCTGCAGCTCACAGTTTAGCGAGCAACTGGACGCGTATTTGTATATACACCATAACATACTACATTTTAAAAATTAATTTTTTGAATTTTGAACATGAGACTAATACCTTGAAACGATTGGGTATCAGAATAAGTTTCCGTTGTTAGTAGGTACTATTTTTGTGTCTGCTGTGGTAGTGTTCTTGGAATTGGAAGTTGTATGCGTAGGCTCATGAACGCACTAGTCGACATTCCTTCAAAGCGTGAACACTGTTTTTTTACTTGTGTTGAAAATGTCGACTTTCATACCGATAAAGGTGCATTTGCGGGAAGTCTTAGTTCATTTTTTCATTCTCGAGAAAAGTGCTGCGGAATCTTATCGTATAGTGCTCGATGTGTACAGTGATCATGTTCCGTCTGAGACAACTTGCTGAGAGTGCTTTCGCCGTTTCAAAAATGGTGATTTTGACGTGACTGATAAGGATCGTGAAGATCGGCCCTCAATGGAGAACGACTTTCTTCTTATGAAGGCATCAAAAAATGGTCCGATGACTTGGTCGAATCAAAGGATGGGGATTTTTTTCATCGATTTTTTTCCATCTATTACCAGAAAGATGGGAGAAGGTCATAGCTTCAAATGGTGCAGACTTTGAATGACGTGACTGTATTCATTAATGTTGAAATAAACTAAAACCTTTGTCGAAAAAAACGGCGGAAACTTGTTCCCATACACAATATTATTGATGATACGGGTATAATTGACATGTGGTTTCTACAGGGTGGTGTCACAAGTCACATTGACAACGAAAAAATTAATTAAATGGCAATCAAATTTCTCGAAAATCTGTTGTTAAGTGGCAGGCCCGATCATAAGATTTAGGACCGCTGGATAATTTGTTTGTAAGACTATGTCAATGGAAGATTCTAATAGGAACCGAACTCGAAATTCGTGACGTGTTACGTCAAAATTAGGCCGTCATTTAGCGACAAGCGAACCCTTGCTATTGCTACACAATAGTATCTTGGTCGAACGCTACAACGAATTTTAACAATTTGAAATAAATTAAGGGAGCATCTCAAGGAAGCTGAATCAGCATCGAGGTACAATAGGAGTCACGGGCAATTGAAATCGGCTGTAGCTAGGCACATGTTCGAGGAAAACCACAGGATTGGAGATGAAAACATTACATTATTAAAAAGTGTGAATAAACCATTCAAACTGGATGCGTATGACAGTTTTTTCATAACAAGGGAACCCCCGCAACTGAGATTGAACCATGACCTAGGTAACAACATCTCACCTCTAATGGATATGGTAATTAGGAGTCGAAGGTGGTTGATCAAAGGTGCAACGGATCAAAACGCCCACAAAAAAAGGATTTTATTACTCAATGGTAATACATTTAGGTTTAAGAGCTACATTTATAAAAAGATAGTTGTCTAATATCAAATTTGTTAGTTTAGCACTGAGGAAGGATTGAGTGTGCAATCCGAAATACCGCGGTACCTGCAATAAAGAATAAAAATGAAAATAAAACAACGAATCAAAAGGAAACGTGTGTTTTTAATTTATTTCGCCTTGTTGCTAGTTTAAACATATTACTTTGATTGATAGTTGCCGAACTCAACTCAGTCTAATCCAATCTAAAATTGAACCATTCTTTCTAAATTCTTGGTTTAATTTTGAGTAAAAAAACAAGTTTCCTGCTGAGAAATTCCTTACCCGATTTTGAAAACATAGAACAAGGAGAACTTGGGACGGAATAAATCCGATGACATACTAGAGCGGTTTGTCAATTTGCACGTAAAATCCACGATTTGTGCAGACTGAATGTGGATATAAGAGTTAAAAAAATATGTTGGACGAAAATTAGTGTTAAGAAATAAATGCGTATTTGTTTGTTTTATCCGATGGACCAGTGCAAACACGAACTATATCACCCTCCATTTGTTACTGAATTTGGTTATTTCCAAAGGTCCTGGGAGCTGGACGGTAAATCATAGTGAGGCGACTAAATGGTACTTTCACTTCGACTGAAAGTATAAAAATAGTAGTAAGAATAAGTCCTGTGTTGTTCATTTTGTTGGATAAAAATCTAAATTTGCCAAGTTTTAATACTTAAGCCTGGTATTAACTGCCAGAATTTTGTGATTTTTTTTGGACATTTTAGTAAGGCATTCGTTTGGTTAACTCCTTGTGCAGATCAGTATCTATGGTCTTTTTCAGTAACAATTTTACATTATCAGCATGTACGGAATGTGAACGAAACATTACACCGATGGTGGCGCACCGTCAAAACGCGTCGTTAGGCGAGTCCAAAGAAGTGGCGGGGAACAACGGAATGTTCCTAATAGAAAAAATGATACATTATCCTTTTTGCAGCCAATTTACCTCGCAAAATTCGATTTTTCGATTGACTTATGAGTTTTTAGGGTTCCTTTTTCAGAAATACGGACTCAAGGACTCAAGTTACGACCTTCGCAGGAGCTCCAAAGATTTTGGCTCATAGCTCTCATTTAATGGGCTAAATGCGAAATTATTCTTCGTTTTCATTCGGTTCACACCTTCATCCTTTCATATCCTGCTATCCTATCTATTACATCAATTGATAGGTGTGAAAAATCGGAATGCGTTAAATTGACCTTTCACAAACCTCGAAGCAGATTATTTCATTTGAATTGGGAATCTACCCAACAAGTATGCGTATGATGTGTGCATATCCTTTTGTGAACTAAACAATTGAAATGAGCCTTAGGCACTCTCGAAATCCCAATTCGTTTACTTATGATTAAAGTTCATATTTGAATGGTCTCTTTTGAGTTTTAAAATGAAATTCTGATTATAGTATAGCTTGAAAGCATGCGGTTGAGCATGCCTTCGTTAGTCGAATGGAGATTTCCTCCCACAAAGTTCATTGCAGGATTACTTTCTCTATATAAACTAGCAACTAGTGGAAGTAAAACATAGACAAATGGTTGCGTGGCGCGTATTACGTTGGTGAGCTGATCCTTTTTAATAGAAAAAAACACATGAGGGAAAACTTGTGCAGAATTGAATGGAATTCAAAAAGTGAGATCAATAACGTTTTGTATGTAAGTGACCTTTACGCATCAAGTTTAGAAAACTTTTCTATATACATTTTGACAGCTCTTATTGCATCTTCGACTTGTTTAAATTCTTCGTTTGCTTAGTTCTTGGAGGTTTTTGTTGCCTCTTGTTGTTTTGCATATGTATTTTCTGTTGCCACCGCCCACAAGCATTATTGAAATAATAAGAAAACTTTTGTAAAACTTTTAGGAGCTACTCCTGAATTCAACACATAAGATGAGGTCATATTGCGATTTCGCTTGTAATTCTATGGATCAGACATATAATAGCGATGAATGGGGATGTAGAAATACCTTCTTTTGCAGGCAGGATTCGCTCACTGGTACACATATATGTAGGGCTTAAATTAATTCATGGTCCAACACTTTCATTTGGTAATGCATTCTCTCGAGTTACGCTCGCATCTTTTTGTCGGTTTTTATCTCTACTCTTCTTTTTATAACTGGATCGCTGCGTGAGTTTGTGCCTTTGAGTACTTAACCAGTGAATGAAAGAAAAGTTAATAATTGTTCATAGGCGCAAATTCTTTCAATCCTTTTCGGCATTTCTCAAATTGAACAAATTGTGGTGTTCTGGAAAATCGATTTTCTATTTTTTAACGTTATAGAACACATGCTTTTTGCACAAGTTGATTTTAAACATTTGATTTGTTCAGTTTGCTTTCGTAACTCGGTATAAAATACAAAAAATCATCTTTCTGATCAAACTAGATTATAACTTTTGCAATTCACTTGCTGTCACAAAGCTAAAGGAGATGATGCATAAAGTGTTGAGGGACTTTCATCATTACAACAGTAGAAACAGAACAGTACATGATTTTGAACGCTATACCAGGAAGAAAGTATTTAAATAACTTCCTGTGTGTACTTATATGTGTTTTATTCAAAAAGATTTATAAGAAATCTTGGGAGTAGTTTAGTTGAAAAATTAAATCCAACTTAGGTGGGCTTTCTATCTGTTTATATGACTCATCTTTTAACATTCTATCCAAGACGAAAAGAGAGTGATGTCAGCTTTATTTTCTTCGAACTAGAGTCTTAGGCAGCAAGTTTATTTTTGGCCCAGCAAACAATTCCCTGGAAGCGAACGGAAGAAGGATCCTATAGCTAAAAATGAAAACTTTATTTTTGTGTTGCTGGGAAAAATAGTGGGATGAAGAAATAAATTGAAGATATTTAAAACGTTGTTTTAAAATTTTGGAAATCGAAACATAAGCAAAAGAAATCAAAAAAAATTTCACTGGAATTCGGTTCGACTGACATTTTGTTCATATCGCTCTCCCGGACGTTTCAGATTAAGTATACATACATTTCTATCTTATGCTTTGTTATGTCTTTTAAACTTTTGTATTTTTCTATTTCAATGTCAGCTAAGCAGAATGAATTCAATGAAAAGCTCAAGCACTGAAAATAAATTTACAATTTGACTGTACGCAAATAAGAAGGAGAACGAAACCACACACAGGAGATGACATACCACCGAAATGCGCGTGCCAAAGTAATAAAACAACTGAGGGGAGAACGACGGAAATTTGTTCCGAAAACGAACAAACAACATTTACAATCCTATCAGACAAAACATGAGATATCGCATATTTACTGCAGTAACGTCATAACTCAAAAAACGTGATTGTACATTGAGCGCATTGATTTTACATTTAGGACGACGCTTAAAATGAAGGAGATTCGGCGCTCTCCTTAAGTGAATGTTACATTAAACTAAAGCTAAAAGGTGATTAAATGTACGATCCGCGATCATTCATTTCATTCAAAAGACAAAAAGTTTGTACAACGTCACAAAACCGAGCCTCAAAGATTTCCTCGATATTAAAGCGTTATCAAATGGAATAGGGGACATGAATATGTCGCAGATAAAAATAAAGGACAGCGAAAGCTCTCCGAGTAGCATGTGACAATTTCTCTGTTTTCTATAACTTCATGAAGACTTCAACATGGCGAATGTTATAAGAAAAAGAAAAAAAAACGAAATTCATTGAAATGATCAATTTTTGCTACTGTGTAATGTTTTATTTTTAATTACATGGACTCACTTTTCTTCTAATGTTTCTAGTATAAATTTACGCCACCTGAAAATGTCCAATACTACTATTGACAGGACTTGAAAATTTTTTAAGCATTCAAACTTATTTTGAACAACAATAACGTTACATTCCAGTGTTGTAGCATTGAACAATTGTTTTTAAAAGCGAGAACGTCCTATATAAAAGTATAAGTCTATTTTAAAGCAAAAAATATACTATAACCTATACTTTCTTTATGCCTGGTAGTGCCATCCGCCTTATCATCTTAAACTATACCAATTAAATATTCCCATTTTATGCGCGATGCAACGAAAGAGCAACTAAGTAACTGCCGATTTGTGCGATGAAATAAAAGATTGTTTTACATGGAATGAAGTTTAATCTATAATGTATTTTCTATTTTGTTCGATGATTTTTGCCATTTCTTTGTCAATTTGAAAATACCACGCTCCAAGAAAGTCTGATCCTTGCTGGCCAAAAACTGAGTTAACTAAGATTTTTTAAGCGTCATCATCATTTAAAGTTTTACGACAAAGGGTGTCATATGGGGATCGAAATAAGTGGTAATCCGATAGCGTGAAATCAGTGCTATATGTTAGGTGTAATATCGATTCCCACTGATATCCATTAATTTTTGCAGAAGTCGACGATTGGCTAAAGAGGTTTGCAGCCTAGCATTATCTTGTTGGAAAATGACATTGACCAATTCTGGTCGCTTTTGCTTGAATTCTGCATTCGATTTGTCCAGTCGCAGACAATAGACCCCTAAATTGGAGGCCGAAATACAATACTGCGTGACGGCGATACGTGAGCGCGATGCGATTCTCCCTCGTCGTCACGCAACGCATTCAATTTACAATGCACGCGATGCGGGGAACATTAATGTTCATATGAAAAATGTCAAATTGGTGACATTTTAAATGAAATTTACTGGAAATTGTTTTTAATTTTTTAAAAGTTTTGAATTTGGAATGTTCCTTCGTTTAGCAAATAAAAGCCTTAACTAGGATGCACGAAATTTCCATTCGAAATCCATTCATAATAACTAATGCACTTAAAAAGTAATTAAGGCGTTTGAATTTCAAATTTCATTTAAGCCACATAATTGACAGCAAAAGCTTCTTTTGTTGGATATGTGCCTTTGAAAAGCTTTGCGATGACTTCGTAGGCTTGCACCACCATCGTTTTCGATTGGCATTGTTGTACCCGGAAACGGATTGAACTCATTGCATTAAAGGAATAATTAGAAAGTACTGATGCGCTCTGTCAGATGAATTTCTTTCAAATTGTGCAGAACCCAAATATCTAGCTTCTTAACGAGACTGACGCATTTCAAATGGTTCTCATTGGCTGGTTTTGATATTGTTTCCATTAGGCTCAACTGGTTGGCCTGAGGTGCGAAGAAAATAGCTACGCAATGAACTTGCAAAGCTAAGTAAGTATGACAGCTAAAATATATAAGAAGAAAAAGAAGATCATATCATTTGCGGATATCATAAATAGTGAGTGAGAGACGTCTATAACTAAGATCGGCAATCACTCAGTTGTCACACCACTGCCTTATCAATGTGTCTATAGCATTGGTAATGAAGATATAGTGAGAAATGCACTAATGTTCACTTAATTGTTGTCAATATACATTATATACCAAACATACATAATTAGCTCATGCAAAACATTTAAGTTTACAACGCCAGCCATCGCGATCTCTCCGCTCCCCTACCAAAGCGAAAAAGCAAAACAGCGATGACAACCCGACCAATCTTTCGATGGAAAGGTAAGCAATCGCAAACACTAGAAATTTATTTGTATTAGTAAGTATTTGTTCATTCCATTATCGTTGTGTCGATAATTTTTGTTATTATTTTATGTTGTTTCTTTGTTTATTTTAATTTTGATTTTTGTTTTTGTTATAACATAACAAAAAACAAATAATTTTTCAAATAAAAAATTATTAGTTGCCATAAATAATTAAAATATAATAAAGTTCCCTCGGGTAATCGAATTCTAGAATTGCAACCTTTTATATCGTTACAGTAACAACATAAATAAAAAAAAATGATATGGAACGTGTCACGTTTGCTGAGGTCTTTATAGTTTTTTATCACGTGATGTGCGAAGAACGAGAACTCATTGAAATGGGTGAAGTAAATTGTTAAGTAGTAGATACATGAAGTTTTTGTGAGGTTAGCTTAAAAGGATGAATTTACCTCTAATTATCTCTATCAAAGGAGTGTCCTAATAAGCGCAATCCAGTGTTCCGAATCCCAAGAAAATATAAATTGAATGAATTAGTTTATCAGCCTTCAATAAAAACGATTATTAAATATTTATTCTTATTGATTATTCATTAGAAACGCAACTATAGTTTGCATGCGTTTGCAAAACTTTAATTTTTTCGTAACTATACAAAATAAATAATATAAATAAATAATTAAATATTAATTATTTATTATTGTTTCATTAATCAGCTGATTTCTTTAAACTCAACTCAAGTTTATAAAAATGACTTCAAATTTTATTATTTCAAATA